>JAVQJF010052919.1:0-21586 GCA_036023855.1 Gadopsis marmoratus | reverse complement strand
TTCCACCATGAGCAGCACTAGGAGACAGTGGCAAGGAAACACTGCCTTTAACAGGCAGAAACCTCGAGCAGAACCAGAACCAGAACCAGAACCAGAACCAGAACCAGGCTCTGGGTGGGCGTCATCTCAACCGGTTGGGTAGAGAGAGGAACAAGAGAAGGGGGGGGGGTAGAGTGAGAGCAGGATGAAAGAGAACACACAGCAGCACAGTACAATTCCACATACAGATGTAAAGTAATGGCAGCTACAATGTTACTGATGTTAAAATAAACAACCAATAGATTTTCTTTTAAGGGGAACATTAACTGCATATGAAAAATATAGATTAAGTATATTTTTGAATCCTCAGAAACACATTGACAGGACCTCTTTCTTGAGTCTGCAGATATATTTTTCAGACTGTATTCAGATATTTTTCAGGGCAACGTTTATGTAGCCTGAGAGGCATCACCCAGGGGGAATAAAGTCAACCGTGTCTGTTGCTTGTTAAGCTCATTGCTGCGACCACACGGTAATAACTGGCCACTCGAATGAGTCTATTAACATTTGCATCAGCTCAGATCTTCTCTCATCTGAACATTCAGAGAGACCTCAGTATCAAAAATTGGATTTGGAAAATTGCGGTGGACTTTACGCCCTTGTGTACAACTCAACCACCTGCACTTCCTGACTATACTGTATAAAGTTTGCAGGGGAATCAATACAAACTTCATGAAAATCAAATATCATGAAATATCAACACAGAGTGTGAAACTGTGCAACCCCTGTAATATTTCTTACTTCTGATCCGACTGCACATCTCTGGTTGTGTAATATTTCTGATATGTACTTTACATATCAAGGAATCTGTGACTCATCCCTGCAAGGCACAGCGTTCCCAGCAGCAGACACAAAGTGCTATGCATCTCACCCTTTGATTATAAAATGTTTGAATAGGTAGGGCTGCTGGATCTGTGAATATCTGAAACAAACTGCATGTGCAAACCTTCCCACCCGGCTGTGTAATGTTATTATTGCTACTCAGTGGATAAAAATGGAATACAGATTTTCTTAAAAAGTTATTTCAAAAAACAGTGAAAAAACAAGGATTTATTAGCAAACCACAGAACTAATGATATCATAGTACAAACTGTACGAACTGGCCTTTAAAATGGAGTATTATTTTTTGAAATTTCTCATACTTTTCTAACATATCCTTCTTTTATCTTATCATTTGGTAATACAGAGTAAAGCCTGGCAGCCACATTAGCAGTTAGTATTATTAAATTATTAACTATAAGGATTGCTCAAAAAGATAATTTAGCAACAGTGTTGCTATTGCATAGTTTGTCCACCAGAGAGACAAGTATATTTTGACACTCACTGCAATTCTTTAATAAAAAATGCTTGTTATGTTATGTGTTTATGTCTAAAAAGTAATTGTGGCCAATAATTTGTTCTGCTCAAATATCGACTTGCTGTATTGGTCAAGCTCTAGTCCAGAGACTGCAGCTGAGAGGTATTCGGATAACAGGGTTGTGTTGGATGGATAAGAGCTGTTTAATGACTGCAAACCTCGGCTGAACACCTCATGATAGTCCTGATTTAGCACCTTATTATTTGCACTTGACTCACAGTGAGTAGAAACATTTTACCAGTAATTGTCCACTCCATTTCCCTGCTGTTATATTAGTAAGAAGGTGCTTGTTAAACCACTTTAGAAAGATCAGAAATGTCAGAGATTGAAACTATGCAGATAACGATTATTTTTTCATTCATCATTGATTTATCTAAATGCTTTGGTTAATTGATTAGTCATTTAGTCAATTCAATGTCTGGAAATAGTGAAAATATCAATCACAATTTCTCAAAGCCCAAGATGATGTCACCAGGTTTCTGTTTGGTCGACCAACAGTGCAAAACAAGGATATCTAGAGAAAAGCAGCAAATGATCATATCTGAGAAGCTGGGTCCAGCTCATTTGTGGGTTTTTGATAAATGACTTGCAGTCAATATGATTATTTGCTGTCTTGCCCCGATAGTTTGATGACAAGTTTGATACCACTCTCTTATCTCTACTCAAATGTGAAGCTAAAGCTAGCAGACGCTTAGCTTAGTTTAGCATAAAGACTAGAAATAATAATAAATAGGGGGAAACAATGATATCATATGTGCCAGACTATTTGTTGGCTGGGAGCACTGACTTCCTGAAGTAGCCTGGCAACCTCTGAGCGAGGAAGTTGACACCAGCCCAAGTACGAAACTAACAAGATATAACGTGTCAATTAGTGAGTTTGGTGAGTGAGTTTTGTGGCGGACCAGGCTGGAGGCCTGGGCCGCGGAGCCCCAAGAGGGGGCCCGGCCGAGTCTGCGGGGGCGTGTACGTCCTGTACGGCCACGCCCCACATGGTCAGGAGCGCACCTGTGAGCAGTCCGGTGATGAGCGGCACGCCTGACCAATCAACTGGTGGGGAGAGATAAAGAGTCGCAGCCGGCACCCGAGGAGGAGACGGTGGAGACAACGGCCGAGACGGCGAGAGCTCGCCGACAGGGGTGACGGCGAGAACCCCCAACACGACAGATCGAGATACCCGGTTACGGAGGACGTTTTGGTGTTATAGTTTGTCCCAGTCCCTTTTTCCCTGCACGTTTTGAATAAAAGCTCCTTTGGGTTATTGAATTCTGATGGGTGAGCGTCATATTTCATGGTGAATCCTGCCTCTCGGACCCTGGTCTGTCACATTTTACTTGCGAAATACAACTTTTGACAAGATGCATCCGGCAGTTTTAAGGTTAAATTAAAAGTCTAAAAGACTGATGAGACTTCTTTAGGGCTTTTTGGACTTCCTTACCCTTCCTTCTCTTGATGCTTCTCCCTGTGGGTTTGTCTGATGGCCTGGGTCCATTCCTCAGGTGGTTGGAAACCCTTCAGCGACTCTGTAGAGAAGTAAACCAGGATCTCCCCATCCTCCGTCACAGCATCTTAAACAACAACATAAACAAGCTCAAACATATTGAAATACGAGTCATACCTCATCAGTTGCGTCCCCAACAATGTCCTCACCTTCACAAACAGGTGGTCCAGGGATCTGCCAGTCTTTCAGCTTGTGGTCTATGCAAATCACCACAATGTCATCCCAAGGAATCTGACTGAAGGCTGGCCGCGCAGTCTCGTGTCCGTCGCCCCAGTTGGTCATGGTTACCTTGGATCCAGGGGAAAGGGTATGGTGACCCTTCAGCCTGACCCTTTCCAGAAGGTTTTCCAGCCGTGACATTAGGAGAGGCTGGCTGCAGCGCGAGACTGGGATCTGAGCAGCGTAGCGAAAGATGGCGGAACAGAGCCCAGACCACGAGTCTAGAGAGAGGAAGAGATATAATGATAAATACATGGATTATTGATCTCTGTGAATCTGCTAAATTATCAGTCACTGACCTGTGGAAGATAGCTGCTCCCACTGTGGCAGCTGCAGGCTGAGGATGGCTTTGCGCAGCCAGGTCAGGTGCTGGGTAGAGTTCCAGCCCAGATGAGGGACAAAGTCACGGGTGTCAGGCAGGCAGAACTCGCCTGGTGGCCACGAAAGTCTATTGAGCTCCTGGGACGACACTTGGTCAGCGATGTGAGCCAGGACGGCGTTGTACAGCTGGATGACAGGAGTGGGCTCCTGGGAAAGACAGCATGCAGCGGCCCGCTCCTGACGGTGGGCATACACTCTGGGACTGAACTGGCGACTCAAACAGGCCTCTACGAGCTGCACTAGGGTCTGGCAGGAGAGTGGAAAGGAGGGTGGAGCACGGGCGAGCAGCCAACGCATAGCCTGGCTTAGCTACAGATACCCAACAGAATGGGTGGGGGAGAAGTTGGAGAAGGTTGTTAGCCAGACAGACTTAGAAGAAAAGTATCAAATAGTCTACATACAGCAGTGAATCTGAACCTTTCTTATGACCCCTCACAATGAAAAAGGGTCTACCTGAAGAAAACCTTATCAAAGGTTGCTTATATCTATAAATTGTGAGCAGTGAGCACCAAGAGTAATGTTCTCATTTGAAAAATTGTTATAGACCAGAAGGGGCAAAACTATTCTATATAAAAGACACAGCCAAAAAGCCCTAAACTTATCTGTGTAGCACAACTCGGTACCATTCAGATTTTTGTTTATCATTTTATACAATCATTTCTCATTTACACCTATTTGTTATTTTGAGCTATCTGAACTTTAAACACAAATGAGAAAAAAGGTGTTTCCTGTGGATTCAATGCATGTGTATGTTGAGTACCTGTTTGGATCCCTGGAGGTCACTTGTGGTCTCTGGTATGAAGAAGAATGTGTACTCTGATATCAGGCCTTCCATGACCAGAGTCTGCAGCATCAGGGCTGAGGCACCATGAGAAGAATAGTTGAGGGTTTGCTTCACATACAATGCAACCTCCACAACCACCTTTTTATGAATTTTAATATCCCAGGTTGTGTTTACACTAGTTTCCATTACTTTAGTCTTAGACGATACCACCTAGTAATCGATTTATATCATTATTACAGCTATTAATTACCTTCTTCAAGTTTGTGTGTGTCTCCAGGGCCTCCGTCAGGCCCTGGCACCAGAATGACCAGAGGCAATGGGCAGTGCCAGGTGCTGGCTTGCTGTAGCTGTTTGAGCTGCAACAGGGCTGACAGCAGAGGTACATCATGCTCCTGGTGGCCGGGCTTTGCGAGGGCCATGGCAGGGAGCAGCGTGATCAGAGCTCCAGTCCCATGGAACTCACAGCCCTCCTCCATTTTGTTCAGGTTGTCTTCGGTGAGAGGGCCCCGGGACGCCTGGGAGACACCACCAAGAAGACTGGTCAGAAAATCCCATGGCAAATCATATTTTCATCCATTTAAATACAGATTTATATAGATCGAGTGGAAACTAGTAGACTCATTAATACCATCCTGGGTTATTAATCAGTCTACATGTACAGTGTTTGAAGGCTTTGCTGATGAATACTGATTCAACAGTGCTGACATTTCTGTCACCTATTAGCATTTAATGACCTACAAATAACATTTGTCAATTACAGGATATATACAGCTCTGGAAAAAAATAAGAGACCACTGCAAAATTATCAGTTCTCTAGTTTTACTATTTATAGGTATGTGTTTGAGTAAAATGAACTTTTTGGGAAAATTTGGGAGTGGTCTCTTAATTTTTACCGGAGCTCTGTCTGTCTTGTCTTTCTGTCTGTTAATACAGTAAATGTTTGAGTTTGTAAAGAAAAATATAGACACTGCTATTTCTTTGAGCAGCCTAATATTCCTTTCCTTCACTTTCCGTAACGCAATAACAAAATTGATACATTTTTCTTCATGTTTTGATTTGGAAAAGAATGTGCAGTGTTCCCAATGCATTTGCGTGTATGAGAGAAAAAAAAAGCTATTATAAGGATTTTGAGCTTTACTCGCTATTATTTTGAACACTACGGTAAATATAAATGCTCAAAACTCAGTTTTTAAAATATATACAGTACTGTGAAAAAGGCTTAGGCAGTTGTGAAAAAATGCTGTAAACTTGGCATATCCAGATTGATGTTAGAAAGTCTGGACAGCAGAAAACCACATAAAATGTGATTTTTGCAAATAGCATTCCAAGACACATTTAGAGGTGGTTTGAAATGTGATTCCAATCGGATTTCTAGAGATGCGTCTCAGTCCGGGTGCTCAAATCAGATTCGTCTTTTGCGTCACTCGCAACAAGACACACAAAGACAAATCCAGAGTGACAGCAGTGCCTCAGGGTGGCTGTACACCAAAGTCAAGTCGCTGTTCTGCACCACAACTTTACAGCACGATTTTTTCGAGGGTGAGATTATGGACCTCCATTTCTCATGCTGCCACGTTGAAAAGCCACGTCATCACCAGAGCACGTAGTTATGGACGTCTACGTCTTTACCACAGCAACACATACAGATAGGTCAGTGACGTCTGGACACACAAATCCGATCTGATCACTTGCAAATAACAGTGTGGACAGTCTCTTAAAGATCTGATCTGATCTGACTGCCTGCAGTCTGAACAAAGCCTTTGTCTCAAAAACATACAGATTTGTATCTTTTCTGCACTATACTGCAGTCATCCACTTTAACTGCTTTTACCTTGACACTGATGTGGACTTTGTGAGTGTGCTGTCTTTTATCCTGGAGTGTGTTGGTGACACAGAGTGTCTGCAGTGTGCCATCTTGCTGCTCCCCCTCCTCTGACCCTTTACTGCCACCGAGCTTCACCTCCAGCCAGTCTGACAGGATCCTGAAGACAACAGAAAGGAGAGGGCACACTCAATGAATGGATTCAACCTTAAAAGGAAATCACTGCCTGAGAGCTGGTGTCGTACTGAAGTGCAGCTGCTTACCTGTCTGCCAGGCTGGCTACACTCTCGTGGTCGCTGGGTAAGAGGAGAACAGCTTTCCAGAAGATTCGGTCTGGTGGGTTCGGGATATTTTCCGTTACCAGCGCCGGCAGGTCGAGAGGCGCCCACACTGTCTCACTGAGAAGAAAGAGAGGTCAAACTGCTGCTTTGCAACACGGACCACTCACTGAACAGACATACTCGTGACTTACTCGAGCAGCTGCTGATAGTAGTAGTGGACTCTCATCTGGTGGATCACTTCCTGCCTCATTTTCAACAACCTTAAAAAGATAAAAAACATGTTTCAGACATATTGGAAAAGTAAAGTGACATGTATTTCAAGGATTACAAAGATACTAGACTAAAAACAAAAGTGATTTAGACCATGCTGTAAAAATCTAACCCAACATCATGTGCTGTAAATAGTGTAACAATGCAGTTTTTCATTCAGCCAATTCTCATGTGCATTCCAAACACACTTGGAAAACAACACTGATGGCAGATGAACGTTACCTGGTGCTGGAGAGCGCCAGTGTGCCGGCATTTCCCAGGTTGACCTGGCCACGGGCCACATCTGCCATGGAAGGCTGTGCAGGGGCGCTGGGAACCAGAGCCTTCAGTTTGAACTGAGGGTCCACGCAGCAAGGAGCCGCAGGGAAACCTCGCATCTGTCTCTTCAGCTGCCGACGCACTGCCACCACATCGCGCCACCTGGCGGTACAGAGGAGGAGGAAAGAAGTAACAGAATACATTATTAAAAGGGATATTTAAAGAATGTTATCCACACACACACACATTTCCTCTGCTTCTGTTCTAGGGTTAGGTAGGTTGTTTTTGTTTGTTTTGTTAAAAATGAAAAATATGAATACTGTCACATTTAGCCATCCCCATTGTCATTACACACACACACACACACACACACACACACGTATTTACACATATATACACACACACTATCAACACCTACGCCCAGCCTGTCATCAGATACTACGCTGGCATAATAAGATGGCCAAAAAAGGAGACTGAGGTCACCGAAATAAATTCAATTAAATTTTATTTATATAGCGCCACATACAGATGTAAAGCAATAGCAGTTACAATGTTATTGATGGTAAAACAAACAACCAATAGTATTAGCAGTACAACAACAGCTACACTAATAACAGTAGCAGGCGACCAGACCCGTGTGTAATCCAGACTCCGCAGAACCAGATCCAGACTCCACAACACGAGTAAATGAGTGAGAGAGCTCAGTGGGATGGCTCCCGGCAGTCTAGGCCTATAGCAGCATAACTAAAGGGGGGTCTCAGGGTTCGCCCAGGCTAGCTGAAGGCTCTGGCTCCCATTCTACTTTTAGAGGCTCTAGGAACCACAAGGAGCCCTGCAATCTGGAAGCGCAATGCTCTAGTGGGGTAATAGGGTACTATGAGCTCTTTAAGATATGATGGTGCCTGACATTAAGGGCTTTATAGGCAAGGAGAAGGATTTTAAATTCAATTCTGCATTTTACAGGTAGCCAGTGTAGAGACACTAGTACTGGAGAAATATGATCTCTTTTCCTGGTTCTTGCAAGTAAACATGCCGCAGCATTTTGAATCAGCTGGAGAGTCTTAAGGGACTTATTGGAGCTGCCTGATAATAGGGAGTTGCAGTAATCCAGCCTTGAGGTAACAAATGCATGGACTAATTTTTCTGCATTTTCCTGAGACAAGATGTGCCTGATTTTTGCAATGTTACGTAGATGAAAAATGGCAGTCCTTGAAGTTTGTTTGAGTTAAAGGACTGAATGGAGTAAAGATGGTAGATCATTGCCTTCATGAAGGGGTTGTTCTCAATATACAGCGTGAAGACCTTTTACTTTTACTTTCTTAGATAACATATATTTTAGATAACAATATTTTATATATGTTATCATATATATATATATATCATATATCACATATTATATAACACTTTTGCTATTTTCTCATAGATTTATGTACATATTTTAATGGAAAAATATTTGG
Organism: Gadopsis marmoratus; assembly: GCA_036023855.1. Classification (NCBI taxonomy): domain Eukaryota; kingdom Metazoa; phylum Chordata; class Actinopteri; order Centrarchiformes; family Percichthyidae; genus Gadopsis; species Gadopsis marmoratus. The sequence continues at coordinate 13,220 of JAVQJF010052919.1, read as the reverse complement.
CAAAGGTATCGCTACCAATATACATATACTGATCCAGATGCTGTTACAGATTTAAAATTTCCTTTTAAAAAACATTTTCTATTTTTAACATTTTTATTCTATGGAATAGAACTTGCGAAGCATTAGCAGAGGTATACATGCCATCGCATTTTATGTTTGGCTTGGACAGTTGTGTCACTTGACGCTATACCACAGTCTGAATAATTTCCAAATGTACTTGGGTAGACATACTGAGGCACATTTTGGACATATGCTCTCTCAAAGATTATAACTTGGTCAGCCCATCCATTTTGTATATCTTATCCTGTGCAGGGTCAGGGGGACGTTGAGCCTATCCCGACACACACTGGGCAAGAGTTGGTATACATACATCTTAGACAGATTGCCAGTCTATCACAAAGCTGTGACATGTAGCTTAGCAATCAGAGACTTTTCTCATGCTTACTTAATTTTATTTATATTTTCCTGCTATTATATTTTCCCTTTTCCCACTTTAGTGCGCCAGTCAAGCTAACCTGCGACGCTGTCCTCCCAAGACGAATGACAACATCAATTGTTTCAGAAAGTACCCCACATTCAAGTGACAAAGGCGTATAAATAGTAGCGACGTAGTAAATATGACGGGAACATAGGAAGGCCAGGTGATGGTATTATAGAGCGGCAAAGTCTGCATAGGGAGGATGGATAAAAAATCAGACTTCAACATTGGAGGACACTGTTCATTTCCTGTTTCAAACTGACAGTCAACATAGATTTTTTTAAAGCATGACCACAATTGTGCCCAAACCTTAACCTCATGCTTATCATTGTAACCCTGATGACGAACGCCCTCTAACCTTAACAAAGTGCTTATTTTGCCTCAAACCATGATCTGTGCCTAAATATAATCAAACCTTAACGACAGTTGTCATCATTATCACATCACGCCTTTTTGGGAGGCACAGACGAATTATGTGGTTCTGTCTGGTAGGTACGTCAGGTCAGAAAACTGCTGCTATGTGTCATTCTGAAGGACATTTTGATGCTTAATTTGGAGGCTGCATGTCTTTGGACTGTGGGAGGAAACACTCACAGACACAGCGAAAATCCACACAAAAAGGCCCAAGGACACTGTTGCTGTGCAGCAGCATTGTTAACCACTGTACAACACGCTAGTTGGGGATACACATACTGTACACTTGTAATTAGATTTAGCTTTGATGATGTTAAATGCAGGGATTTCTGTTCTTAATGGGAGTTAACAAACTAATGCACTTGCCAAGATTGCACCGGATTTTAATGATTGAAGAGCACATAACTACTAAAAGATTTAAATCTTGAGAGAGAGAGAGAGAGAGAGAGCAAGACAGAAATCCCATGGTGTTTTCATAGCGATGGTACCACAGCAAAGACAGGAGCCCCCTCATGCAATTGTAATCCACCTCGGCACTTCTCATAATGGTTTTAATGTTTATGTTGTTCCGCAGAAGACAGCATCGCTAACTTTGTTACAGAAGGACCATCCATTACGGGACAGTGCTGGGCGTGATTATTTATGCACACTTAAGCCCAAGTGCATCTGTGTGTAATTCACTGTAAGCAGGCTTCATTGGAATTGCAAATCAATGCCCCAGCACGCTTTACCTCAACTCCCTTTGGAACTATCCCTCCATCTCTGAATCACTCTCTCTCTCCTTTTTTTTTACCCCCTTTTCCTCCCGCCATGCATCCCCCACTCCGTCTCTATCTGCTCCCAGCCTGTATTGGGTAGTTTGTCTTCCAACTCCCGTCTGGCCCGCAAAGCCAGCCAGCACTTGTTCCTGGGCACTGTGCCAAGTCCTGTCTGGACAGGATGAGGAGGAAGGATGGAGGAAAGGGGAGATGGGGAGGAGGTGAAGGGAGTGCAAAGGGCCACCACCCTAGAAAATGAGTCTGATTTTGTGTTTTGTTTCTGCAACAGGTAACACGTAGCTACCTCTCTGATCTTTGCAGATGGTTCCTGTTAGAGTCACTGCTAGTGACAGGAGGGGTTGGTGTGATATGGTAAGTGGTGGGAGGGGGAGTGGAGATTCCTTTAAGTGCTTTACTGGCGTGCGGTCCCTTGTGGTTATGAATTGATGCAACATGGTTTACAGTTAAAATGTCTGAACCAGTGTCCCTCTTTTTCCTCTCTTTGATCATCCTGTTTTATTGAAAAAATATTTTGCTTTCAAGGTCTCTTTTCTCATTTCAATGAATGTGCAGACTGCAGCAGAAAAAGCAAAATGCCAAAAAATAGGGAGAGAGGGCAGAGGAGGAGGATTTAAGGGCAGAAAGGGGGAGGATGAAAAAAGGGAAGAAGAAGAGAAAAGAGGAGTAGAAAGGGAAGATTTGGCGTGTGTCAAACAAGTAAGGAGAAGGAGGAGATGTAAAGAAGAAACCGGAGAAAACTGTCTCCCCTTCCCTTCCATCACTTTTTCAACTCTGGATCTCTGCCGCCCTTCTCCCTTCCTCTCCTGCTCTCTCCCTCTCCTCTAACGGATTTTATCCTTCAGGCTTCTTCGCTCCGATCTCCTCACCACCCGCTGTATTAGAGGAACCTTTTACTGCTGCCTCGGCCGAATCAGTCACACCCGCTTCCCTCGCTCTCTGCTTCTCACGCACATTTTCTTCCCTCCTTCTCTCTCTTACAAGCACATACATCCAGAGATTCTCCTCAGTCTTCCTCTCGTTTCTCAAACACTTTCTTCTCTCCCATTCTCCAGTTTCCATCTCTTTCTTCACACTACATTGTCCCCAATCTTTTCCACATCATTCTTTCCCCCTCCACTTCTCTCTGACACACCACTCTTTGGTTTACCTTACAGTGTTCCACATCTCTTTGTCTGTCCTCAGAACAAGTGGCTATCTCTCAGTTTATCCCTCCTTAACCTCTATTTACTCTTTCAATCTCTCCCAGCCTGAAGATATATCCCCAGCTATCCCTCTGTTGTTATTGCTCCCTTGCTTCCTCACTCTGTCTCTTCTACCTTCATACCTTCCTCTCCTCCCGTTCTGATTTTCTGCAATTTCCTGCCATTTCCTCCCATTCGTTCTCTCTCCCCTCGTCGCGCTGAGCTCCACCATATCCCTGACACTTTTTTCGGTTCCGTTTTTACCTCCACCATCTCATCTCCCCCCCCCACTGTTATTCACTTTTTTTCCTATCAGCAAGTCAGGCCTCGGGTCCTACAGCCAAATGAGATTTGGAGGCCAAGGCCCGTGTGCCCTTCCCCCCGTCAGATTGGAGTCAGTTACTGTAGGATGCATGCAAGTATAAACCACTTACGCTTCCTAGAACCTCTTACCCAGTCGCACACTGAAAAGAGGGAAGGAAGATTCACTTTCTTTGTCACATGTTTTACCTCTCTCAATTGTTTCCCCTCACACATTCCCTCTTATATTTTCTCGTCAGCTTTATGTTATTGTCTGCATTTCACTTGTGAAGACTGCATGGGGTATCCTGATATTCACACTTAAAGGCCTTGTTGTCTTTCATTCCTCAACAAAGTAGGAGATGTGGGCAGCAATTCTGCCATGTCTAACATGGCATGGTTAGAAACCAAATCAAATATACTTTCAGAAGTGTATCAATTGAGTTTATGGGGTGTCCTGATTGCTGAATGATTACACGAAACCTCAGAATGCCTGGGTCACTTCCAGCCAGGGACCTTGTTTGCATGTTATACTCCCCTCTATCTTCCCTCGTTTCCTGTCTACCTCTACGTGTATACTGTCTGCTTTCAAATAAAGGAAAACAAATGCCCCCCAAAAAGTTTTGTTTCTAAAATATTACCTTTATACCTTAAGATGCATTAATTGTTCTTCTTTGGCTGCATAGGGGCAGCAAAACAAAACAACACTGACATTTTATGACCTTCTTCTGACTAATGTGTGACCAAACAGCCACTTATTTACACCTGCAGGATATACGTGTCAACAATAGCATTCATCTGAACTCATGTTTCTAGCCTCCTGATGAATGGAAGTCTGATACTGACTTTTATTCCCCAGCTAGCTGCTAACCTGTCTGCTGTTAAGTACTGGCAGGCAAAGTGGCAGGCACCTAAACAGTCGATATATCGGACCTTTTTCCAGTGAAAACAGCTGCCTGCGCCTGCTGAAAATGGGCTTGATGAGAGCGATGACAGTGAACCACTACAGTACAGTTGTGGGCCGTAAAAATCTTTTAAAAAGGATGTTGATTGTTATTGGTGGGTTCATTACAACAAGCGACTCCTTTCACATTACATGTTGTAATGCAATCTATTGTTAATATAAAAATATTGATAAAAAAAAGGTACACTATGAATCTACTGTAAGTCATGAAATGTGTGTTTACATCCCCTACATCTTTGATGCGCAAGGACAAAGGGGAAAAAAAGAAAAGAAAAATGGAAATGAATGCCCCAGAATCAGAGTAAAAGGATGATAAAGGACTGCACTACAAAATAAAAAATGTTGTTTGCTGGTTCTAGTAGATTTTGGACCAACTGACTTACAGTAGCACTGATTTTTACAGTGTAGCGACACCTTAGTTTGAATGCACACAATGTTTTAATTTACTAAAACATCATCAGCAAACATAAAGGATTTCAGTCCAACAGAATCATTGAGAAAAGGCTTCTTACTGCAGCTCTAATAAACGATCCCTCAGCAGTGCTGGGATACTAATTCCACCAACAACAGTCTCAGTAGACCAGAAATCAAAGCAGCCACAGCTTCTATCTTTGTGTCATAATAATAATAATGAAATTATAATGTTATTTTGTTTGAACATCAACGCACATGACAAGATTTCCTTGAATGGAAATTACAAATGAAATGCAGTACCGGTTTCTCCACCACCTCAGCAGAATACAATGCAATGTATCTACACACCAACGTTGGGTATCATCTCTGGTCATTTGTCATTGCCCTTCAGATGAAACCCAGGTCTGCAGCTACATTTCTATGCACATCACTACTAACCAGGGTCATTGTATACATCATTGCAAAACAATGCTATTTTTACACAGTGAGTCAGCATCCCAGGCAGTGCAGATGATCTGGTGTTTGGTCATGCAATCTTTCCTTTTGGTGACCTTATGAAAGTTTGTGAAAGGGCCTATGCCCTAAAATCTTTTTCAAGCATCAGTGTGGTGAAGAAGAACGACATTTATGGCTGTGAGGTTACAACTATTTTCTCTCCTACAGTGTTAGAGCTGTGTAAAACCCAGGCGGAGTGCAGGGTCACAGAGCCGGGTCAGATGGCAAACACAGGTTTTTCCAAGCCCATGCTTCTGTGCAAAAGAGGTATTTAGGCAATGTGACGGAATGTCAGAACAATAAAAGGTAAACGCACTGCTGTTTTTGCGTGTTCAGTCAAAGGTACAGTTTCAATTGTACTATTTTGATCTCCTGGCTTAGCATCCAGTTTTCTAGTCTGTGTGTGTATGTGTGTGTTTGTGTGTGTGGGTGACTATGTTTGTTGTAAAGGTTGCTCTCTGAATGGCTCCTTTAGATCAGCATTGGTGGCACCAGTCGAATGGTAGCTCTGGGTTCAGTGGGCTCTAAATTGGTGGAGGGTAAATAGTAGTTACCTCTCGCCTAGCTCCATCCAGCAGGATCCTGCCTTGAGTCAATCGAGGACTAACCGTGCGTGACAGGCCATAGCAGAGGGGTGTTTGATGGGGAAAAATGGAGTATCCATATTGGCCTATTTAGGTCAGAAGGAATTCTGGGACAAGAAAGGCTTTTTTTTGCTCAGCTGGATATTTATTTATTTGTTGAAAACAGCAATGCTTGCTGTGTGCACCTGTATAGGCAACAGCAAGAGGTGCATCAACAGCTATTTTTGCTGGTGATTTATCAGAATGAATGTGCACAGACGAAAAGTGTCACATTTTTAAAAGGGTATCCATCTCTCCCTTTTGTATTGTAGGCTACTATACACTGCAGTCACAATTCATGAGGGCTTAAACATTTTCTGCTTTAAATACTCACAGGCGAATTCACAAAGAATGGCTGATAGCACCATGAACTGCGTATCACTGGCAACCGGTATCTGCCCCATCTCAAGGTCTGATATCACAGCTCAAACATGCCCATAAAGTTTTCCAGCTGAGTGAAATTTGCCCTTGCTTTGCGGCTGATTGCAATTATCCATGTGGCACAGTAGGCTGCAAATGATGGTTTTGTGTCAAGAACCCAGTATGCAGGACAATGGCAGAGAGAAGGGGGAAACTGAAATGATCAGACCGCGAGCTAGATTCATAAAGTGACATTCTTCTTCCAAATATGAGCTCACAAGCACCCCTAGCATGATGATGCCTTCGCCTGGCTTGACTCACTGCTGCCATGATCACTGGATGTCTGGGTGTGGCACCCCTTTAATGAATAAGAACAAATGAATGAATCAATGAGCTTCAGTTTTTGTCAACTCTCTGAAGATGCTGACATTTTCACTCTAACTGCATGTGGCTATTAACGCTGGTGCTCAGTTGCATAGAAAGTTGCTAATTGTGCACCATATAAATGTATATTCTAGCTCATTTAAAGACGTGCAAATAGCACCGCGACACTATTTGTTTGGCATTGCAGTTAGAGGAACACGTCACCCTTTGTGGGTGGTTTGAGAATTGCATGGTTGCTTTTGTCTTACTGTCTTAGTGACAGGACTCCGAAATGCTACATGGCAACCAATCATCACAACCTCATCACGGTTGCATTCCACATCTTAGCATATAGGACATGCTACTTCCTGTGCTGTCACTGGCCGTAAATTGTGAGGTGCAGAATCATAGCCTGTTGTGTCCCTGCTTTAATTCAGTTTGTTTGAGCAGATGAGAATGCTGCCATTTAAACTTAGGTGTGAACCAAACAACAGAAGCAGACCACCTGGGAATGTGGGCCCAGTCTTGTTCTTCCATAGGTTTGGTTCAAATGTCAGCCTTGAATGATGCTCAGATCCATCACTTTCTCTGTGAGCTCACAGACCACCGGAGGATATAAATAAAACCTGTGAGCACAGTCAAGCGCAAAATTATTTACTAATGTCATCTGAGCTTTGTTTTGACTGTTCCCTTCATGAAGAGGTAAAGGGATAAAGGTAAAGCTGCCAGATCCCCATAGTCCAGTTTAATGAAGGAATTGTCTTACGGTTCAGGAAAAAGTGTTTTTGTTTTAAATAATTCAGTCAGAACCAAAAAATGGACTAGATGAAACAATATATATTGTTTAATTCTTCCTAGAAAGAAAACATGCAGTATTGTAAGTTTGGCTGATTCACTCTTGGACTATCATTGTGCACATGAATGGAAGATTTGACAGCACCCAGTATTTTCGCGGGCCCTCTGTGGCCCACACAATCAATATATAAACATGAGTGGATCTCTCTCACACTGAGGCAATTATATAGATGTATTTTACCACCAGGTATGAAAATTGTAATGCGACCTTTACCTGGAGAGTCACTTGAATTGTGAACACGGTAACCTGTCAGTTGGGAGTTAGAGCATGTATTAGCAGTAATCTGTCACATGTTGCAGTCAGATGTGGTTTGTTGCCATCATTGAACTGACTGCTTTTCCTTTCCTTATCTGTCACTCTCTCGGCTACCTTTTCTTTCTTTAGTTGACTCTCCTCTCTAAAAAGAGTAGACAGTTATTTGAAACTCATGACCAGGGTCTAGTGATTTGGGCCAAACAACGATATCTTGTCAGTCAGTGTCATATTCAATACAGTAGCTTCAGACATTTTGATGATATTAGATATTAAAAGAAGGAACAGAATACGTTTCTCTTGACAGATAGTACTCTATCTGTATCACATTGTTTGTCTCTCTGCGTCTTTCTGTCTCTACCTCTCCTAGCTTGGCCTCACGCCATCTCAATTTCCCATCGCTCTGATGCTCAAGAGGGGTCTGATGCTCGGAGCCGGACGCAGCGGGATGCCAACTTCACCTATTGTCAGCATAACTCATGGCACAGCGGGCCGGCCCTGTGCCACCTCATGCCAGGAGAGCAGATTAGAGCCACTTCACCTCACCCTGCTGGTACACCAGCTCAGTCCTCTGCCCGAGGGTGAAAAAGTGCCAATCCGGCTGTACACAGCCCCCTTAAGCACTCGGTTGGTGGGTATGTGTGTGTGTGGGGGGGGGGAATCTGCAGCTATTTTAAGAAGTCAAAATTGGACTCCAGTTGCTTTTGTTAATCTTTAATATGATGTTTTATGCTGTTTAATTGACTAACTATTTATAATTAAATTGCTCAGAGAGAGACTGTCTATGTGCAACCATATATCTCATATGTTACAACTGACTCGGACATCAGTGTCTCTTGATTAGAAAGATGCTATTTCAGGGAATTTTTGAACATTTGCACTAAATACTGGCTTAGACGTCAGCACCAGCCATCAGAGATCTACAGGCAGTGGTAGAACCCTCTTCTCGTCTTTCAGAGAAAATGTAAAGAGGGGATAATCATGGAACAAGAGGCACTTTTGCTACCTGTTGTCCTGTCATAGTAAGTCCTGTCATTTATTAGAGTTAGGGCAATGCATCAAAAAGAAAATATGTTACTTTTTGGCATACTTTAAAATAATGACATATGTTATTGTGAAGCAATGTTGGGCAAGTTGAGTAAAAATTTTATATAATTTCTCATTACACTTTACTCATTAAAAGAGTAATCACATTACTTAACAAATTACTCAGCAAGAGTAATAACTTACATTACTGATTACTCAGTCCAGATCTGTAAAAGACCTTTTACAAAAACTCCAAAGCCCAAAATGCCCAAATATTGTCTTTAACCATAAATTTAATCAAGTGGTTAAAATTAAATCCTTAAATCTCGTTCAGTAAAATTAACTTCTCTTTATTTGAGTCATTGGTTCATTCCTTGGGGGGGAGGGGACTAATTTCTATTCAATACTGAGCTTGTGTAGCTGTTACATGAGAAAAACATAACTCATGCATGCACATGGGCAGCCAAAATGAACAAATTACTATGAGACAACTCATTCCTACTAGTTCGTATCAAAAGAGTAGTTCAATGAATGATATGCTCATGATCGACACAACACTACTCCCTTCACCTCCAGGCCCTGCACCGAGCTAAAAGAAAGGAGATAAAAAAAACCTCCATGAAACTTCTGCAAGGAGAGCATATAAAATCAACGCCAACTGTCAAAGTAACATAGAATTACTGGGATTAGTAACTGTGATGTACTTATTGAATTTCAAATTGTGATGCCTTAAACAGTAAATTATCACATTATTGCAACCCAGTAATGCGTTACGGCCCAACACTGTTGAGAAGATATAGTAGCTTGAGGAATACTTCTCTGAAAATCTCTCTTTTGAGGATGAAATATTCACTGTGGGCCGGCTAGAAAGGTGCCTCTGAATAGTCTGTTGCTTGCTCCTCTGCTAAGGACGGCAGCTGTATTCAATTATAGTCACAGGAGTTACAATACATTTCAATGGCAACAAAAAAATGGTTGGCGCGTGTCGAAATGTATCAGAATGTCCATAGAAACCTCTCTGGCATTGGTCTTAATATTCAGCATGTTCTAGATCCCCATAGTTTTACACAGTATGTGTGTGTGTTGCCTCCTCATGGCTCTGAAGTACCATGATTTAGTGGTGAATCTCTGATCTGATCAGGTGATCCGTTATCAATACACATGGTGAAATGTGCCAAAGGTTGGGTGAGCATTTCAGTGGAACCTTATTCATGTTAAATGCTGTTTTGACTCTTTATGTCTGCTGTTGTATACATGTAGACTGTGGAAGAAAGGTGTCATGAATAGAGAGGATCCAGACCTGGGAACAAAAGTAAAATGTGTATTTTAAAAAAAGAATAAACTTAAGAAGTCAAGTTAAATCCTTTATAACAAAAACAACAGAGATTCCCCAGGCAAACAATGGGGATCATTGATTGGCCGATAAGTACGCACATTCACAGCTCGTTTGCGTTTCTGTCTGGCTAATAATTCGTCAACTGAATCTGAATCCACCATGAAGTATGTTTTTTGAATTTTTGGAGGGGTGTGTTGAAATGAATGAAAATTGTCATTGTGATGACGTAATTAAACCACATTGTAAAAGCAACTGGATACAGATGGGGTCAAGCACGGAAAAAGGAAGTAGTCTTGTCCTATTTTGGTACAGAAATGTTCACTATCAGTACCAAATATTAGCTTCAAACTAAAAGTTCCAGTTAGGTTGAAACATACATACACATCTCCTGCTCCTCATCTCTGTGATGGCTCGGCATATTGTTTGTAAACGTGATAAAGCAATTATGCTCCCTGCTAAATATTCGGCCATCTGCGTCTGTCATTGGCGCTGGCCCAGTTCCACCGCTCGACACTGAGCTAAGGCCCAGTCCCTGTACTTCCTGGAGAAACTGGTGAAACCCTTGATTACTGGAGGAAAGCTGGGAAACAAACAGGAAATTGAATGCTTACCATTTTCCCATACACTGGCAGTTTGCTTAATCACACCTGGGACATTGGCTGGCCAGCGGAGCAACATTATTAACAGTCGGGAAAAAAACATCCTTTGTTTATTAAGTTATCCCCTTTCTGAATACATTTCTGTCTCTTTATTTAGTTTCCCCCCTCCCTTTGTTTTTTATGAGCTGTAGAGAGCAATAAAAGCGATGGACAGAGGGAGAGGGAGGCGGCGCGAGGAGGGGGACAGAGCTAGAACAGGTGAATAGAGGTGAGGAGATAAACAAATGGGAGGATGCATCGAGAAAGACAGATACAGGGAGGTAGAGGCAAAGACGACAGCAAAGCGGGGGTGTTGAGGATGAGAAGTGGAGACGAGCGGAGGGAGAGAGAGACTTATCCAGACTTTCACCTTCTGTTCAATGTACCACTGCCACTCGGCTGGAAAAAGAGGCGACATAAAAAACTAGAAAAGAAAATGAGAAAAACAAAAGGAGGGGAAATGAAAGCACAGATTCAGAAAAGAACAACAGTGACTGACTGAATAAAGAGGAGAGAGGAGATACCAGGTGATGAGTGAATTAGTGGCCGGATGTAGAGGTGGTGGACAAGGAAGGAGAGAGTGATAAAGGAGACGAGAGGTGTGGGGTTTATCAGAGCGGAGGGGGGAAATGATTCCTCACTAACAAGTAATGAGAGCTCAGGAGAGATGGAGGGATCAGAAAAGAAAGAGGACAAAAGAGAGGCTAGGGACTAGGGTTTTGAGAGTTATAATCATGTTGGGAGATAAGACTAAAGAAGAGAGATTTAAGGGAAGTTGGGCTGACAAACATGCACAAGAACACAGTGGTTCCATCACTGATGCTTCATGGGATGTTTTTCCATTTCACTTGCGTGACTTGTTAATCAGTGCAGTACTGACAGTTTTCCTTCTCTCTGTTGTTGAAATTTGAGTTTCTCTGCTACTCTTTACATTTTCTGTTCATCACTGGTGACTACTACTCATCACCAACGTTTCCAGGATATTCGGAATTTCTTTTTCTAGGGAAAGGTGACCGGAAAGCAAATAAAAGATTTTCATAAATCGACTTTTGGTCAGATAGGTAGTAGCAAAATAAACAATTATTAATATGAAAATGTTAACGCGGGCTAGTCACATTTGGAACTGTCCCATGGAAGAGCTCAGAGAAGCAGCAGAGCTCTTTATCGGAGGTGGGAAAGTTAACAGACGAACATTTCTAAAACCAGGGCACTCGCCATTCCCTCAGCAAGTCTATTCTCTTCCGAAGGATTTTGTTTGAAAACACTTCAGTTCATAAGAGTGCCATATGATTGGTTAGATATAGTTCATCCTTCTCTCTTGTAAAACCAAAACATACACTTTGAAAACACAGCAGAAATCTCACCTGTATGTGGTCAGTGGCCAGAAAACACTCACTACATCGGCCACAAGAGACTGCAATGAGCTCATTCCACACTTTCTGCTTTACCTGAAGTATTTTCAAATTGCATGTTTGAAAGAGAGAAGGCCTTAAGGATGAACTATTTCTAATCAATCATATGGCACTCTTATGAACAAACCCACTTCCAAAAATAGGCCCTGTGGGCTGGGATAAGTTAGCTAAACACACCACATGGTATTGTTTTGGTATCAAAGGTCGGATAGTCAGAAATGGGGCAAATAGGACTGGGATACTTACAGTCCCAGACAAAATACATAGATGATGTTTATTGTTAACTCTGCTGAAAACCTGTGGCAACAAAGACAGGAAATACAGCAAACTACAAACCCAATGCATCACCATCCAATTAAATATGCAGAGACCACCAGTAATTAGACCCATCCCCTGGCACAAGGGGTTGCAAGGCTCTCAAAAAAACACCCCAGCAAGAAAAAACATTACTATGTGCTTGTCTCACCATTAAATTGTGCTAAAAGACATGGTGCCCTGACTGTTCACACTGCTGGATTTACAAACAGCGTATTATTTATTTATTCAAATAGATTCCTTTTACTATATCATATGTGATTATTGTGCTGCATCCCACTGCAGCTTGACTCCACTGTTAGTTTTGTAAATGCCTCAGGTTCTGATCCCTCCGCTGTATTGTTCCATCACAAAAGCCTCACCTTTCTTTGGTTTCTCCCTCTTTCTATCACTCCCATGCTTCACCTCTGCTCCATTTCATCAATTTCTTGTTTTTTTTCACAGTGTTTCCATCTTCCCTATCATCCCATCCCGTGCTTGGCAAGGGTCTGCATTGCATTACGAAAAGATTTGAAGATATACACAGCCAGGGGTGAACACACACCATGCACACACAGACACACGCACACACACACCTATTCATTGCTGTTCTTCTGTCTTTCAGTTACATTAGCAAAGAATCAGTTAGCACATACGCACACACACTTGAAAAGTATTTAATCAGACCAGACCTACAGGCAGAAGTCGACACTGAACCAGTCTGACTAATGCTTTTCATTATGTAGTCAGAACTGATCGACTTTGTTTTCAGTCAAGGTGGCCAACACTTGGTTTAATGATTGAATGGATGAGTGGTTCATCCAGCCACTTTAGCATCACTCAGTTGCTGCAGATTTGTCAGCTGCACATCCATGATGCAAATCTCTCGTTCCACCACATCCCAGAGGTGCTCTGCTGGATTGAGATCTGGTGACTGTGGAGGCCTTTTGAATACAGTGAACTCATTGTCATGTTCAGCAAACCAGTTTGAGATGATTTGAGCTTCGTGACGCGGCACAACATCCTGCTGGAAGT
>JAVQJF010052902.1:0-31072 GCA_036023855.1 Gadopsis marmoratus | reverse complement strand
GGCGGCGTGTCCCCGTCCCCGGCAACAGGCGGCGTGTCCCCGTCCCCGGTAACAGGCAACAGGCGGCGTGTCCCCGTCCCCGGTAACAGGCAACAGGCGGCGTGTCCCCGTCCCCGGCAACAGGCGGCGTGTCCCCGTCCCCGGTAACAGGCAACAGGCGGCGTGTCCCCGGTGTGTCGGAGCCCTTTGGTTTGGCCTGAATGGAGCCTGGTTTCCAGGGTGACGGCGACGTCACGGCTCCGTATTGTTCCAGTTAACAGAAGGTCTCCACGGTGTTTTTATCTCTTTGTCTGTGTCAAACAAACGGTTCCTGTTATCTTTGACTTGAGCTGCCATTTATAACGTGGAAGGTTCCAGATAGCAGCTCGTTCTTACCTGACGACATGTAGCTGTATTGTTCTAAATGTAATCTTTTATTCCTAAAATAATTAGTGTCCTTCCTGTGACCTCTGCAGGTAATGAGCCTCTGACTTCACATTCAAGTCACACAGAAGTGTTTTTCAAAAGATATGATTTGATTTTTAAAGCCTCAGTAGTTCCTTGTTACAATAATGTCTGTCCTGTCAGATGGACCTGTTTATCCCTGACCCAAACAAAGATGGCTACCGGGTTGCCCTCTGACCACCAGTGTGTTTAATATCATTTGGACTTTGCATATTTTATAATAAGAGCTGACCCTTCAGAGGGCAGGGAGATATGACCAGTCGATATACAGAAACTTAATCAGCAATAACTTTTATCAGTTAAACCTTCGCTGCTTCTCAAATGTGATAACTTGTTGGTTTTCTTCGACTTACATTGTTGTAAGTTTAGTATCTCTGGGTGTTGAACTGTTGGTGGAACAAATGAAGACGTTGATGAAGTTTGACTTTTCTTCAGCGTGTAGAATCTCTGCCGCTCACAGAATCCTCACCATTACAGCAGCAGCAGCGACGGGTGGCGGGTTGGAAACGCTGCTGCTCGCTTATGAAGATAATGAAGGAATTGGGAAATGTGACCTTTTATTTTTTTGGTGACGTTGCCGTTTATGAAGCCCTGCTTACTTTGAGTCGCCATCTTTGTTTGGGTCAATCCTCCCAAAGTTCTGTTTATTTTGACGGGAAGTCTGCCTTTAAATGGAATTCTGAGTGAAAAGTAAGACTTTGTATTGGCTCACTGGTGGCACTCTGGTCTGCTGGCTGTTTGCGGAGGTCAGAGGTCGTCGGGCTCTTGGGAAACCACATGTGCTGATGCAGGACACTTCAGGACCTTTGAGCTGAGCGCTGTGTAATCGGAACACGTTTCTGTAGCTTTGTCCCAGTTTCAGCTTCCTGTCAGATAGTGACCTCGGAATATCAGGAGGGAAAAGGAAACAAGTTACTCTGTGATCAATAATAAGTTTCAGAGTAAATGCAGCTGCTGGTGAAACACTGCGGCTCGTTAATGAAAATGAACGATATTAAAGTAAAAGTGCTGCTGATGACAAATGAATTTATTGTGTTTCATCCATGAAACCATCCGTCACACTGTCCCTGTGAACTGCTGCCGGGCGTCTCCTGGGACTGTGTTTGTGTGTGTCCTCGGTTACCATGACGACGGGCTGATGTAACCGTACCTGCCAGGTGCTGCTGTGATGTGTTGGAGGAGGAGCCCATGTTGGATTATGGGATTGAAAGTGGAGCTGATCAGTTCTTCAGGAGATTGACAGGAGTCTTGTTTCGCAGCTTGACTCGGTCTCTGTTCTTTACTGCAGGTTATTGATCCATCAGAGGGGAGGCGATCGGTGTTCATTGATCTGTGGCAGTGAGCTCTGAGAGCGTTCCGCCGCCACGAGACTGACCTCCGATCAGATACGTCTTCTGTGACGGATCAATGAAGTATCTGAACATACTCGATCGATCAGTGTGAAAGTGTCGTCCCTGCAAACTGTCCATCAGGTCCAGATCACGGATTGTGTCAGTTACAGACACTCTGATTGGTTGGTGGTCAGTGAGCAGCAGACCTGTCTGTCTGTCCGTCTGAGGCAGGAGGAGACCTTTACTGTGACCCGTCAGACATGTTGAACACGTTTCTACTCTGACAGCAGCTGAGGACACGTTAGGGTTATGATGTGATGGATTACTGCTGATCCCAATAACGAGCTGCACACTCAGATCTCTAGTTCAATTCTTTTATATATTTATTATTTTTTGGCGCAAACGGATGAAAAAGACAAAGACATGAAGTCATTTGTACATTTTAATTTACACAAGAAATAATCCGCCTGACGATAAAAAGCAGAGAGAAATCTTCTACTGATGTAGTTTAAAATGTGTCGCACTGATTCCAGACCAGTGTTCCTGGTCCACTGTTTGACTTTGAGTTGTTTGTTTGAATGTCAAATAAGCTCCAAGTGAATGTGCCGCTGTTTTAAACCACTTAATTACAGTGACTTTGAGCAGAACTGCAGATATTCAGTGTAAATATATAAGACTCCAGATGAACTCTCCTGGAACACGCTTCATACGGCGACTCGCTGCCGTTTAGTTAGGAAAAGACTTTATTTATCTGCAGTAAACGGAGTGTTTCCACTTTCTGAGCAATTAGTTTCTAACAATAAGCAGTAATACCATATATTCTACTTTGGTACTTTCACTTGTAACAGAGTGTTTCTACTTGTATTGTAGTGAAGGATCGGAGTGCAGGTTCCACCTCTGGTTCAGAGGACATGAACCCTGACCTCTGACCTCTGGGACCAAAACACCTGAACTGTAAGAAGCAAACCAGAATTTAAATATAAAATGTAACGCGTATAGAAATAACAGCTGTTCTGTGCCGTCGGCCATGTTGGAGCGTTAAGTGTGTCTGTGCCCCGCCCCCCCACCTGTCCATAATGGGTCAGTAATTAGAGGCTTAAACCTTCCACAACAAGCTGCTGCAGTAAATCCAGGTCCCTCAGAGACCTGGATCCTCAGTAATCTGTCCCACATGAGACGCAGAGACTTCACCTGAGAGACGGTGGAGCTTTCTTACTGTTGGACTCCCTGACGCTGCTCACCTGTGGACCTTTCATACAGGTAGGCGCTGCATATATTTATTTATAGATATTTATAGACTGTTTCCACACGAAAAGGTCCTGGATTTATGTCCGTCGTCGTCTCTGCTGCTTTTCCAGTTTAACTTTGATCAACAGCACACATCAGCACATGGATCAGACAGATATCGGAGGCTGAGGCTGAAATGTGGTTTCAGTTCTGGACTCTGGGACTCATGAGAGGTCACATGGTGAACATGTGCTGAGGTCCGAGCTGCAGGATTAGAGTCGATACCAGAGTCCGTGTGGATGATATGGATTAAACACCGCCAGAGGTGACGAGGCTGCCTGTAACCTGAATACATCCAACACTCAGCTGCTGTGATGGACCTCACGTCCTCTGTCTGCGTACGGTGTCTGTACAGTATGTAGGTTACAGGGATATAAATGAGAACAGGCTCCCTGCGGAGCTTCGTGGCCTCGACACACAGCTGCTCTTCTGATTATCACAGAAGTCACTCGTTTAACACCATCAGCGAACCCACATGAGAACAAAGGTCTTCATTAATGTGAAATATCTAAAACAGATCAGTTAAACTAACCTGTTTCTGCACATGTTGGTGTGTTTAAAGGCTTCTGAACGTAAGGCTGAACGTATGGAGGGTCATAAGTGCCACGTGTATAGAAACATTCATTAGTTGAGATTTAAATCAGAAAGCTGGGAATAAAAAACAATTCTGATTAAGGACATCAGACTTTAATCTGAGATTGAATTCAGAAATTAAATCAGACTTTTGAAATTTAAATCAGTTATTTTGGGATTGGAGAGATTTCTGACTTTATTCTCAAGATAATTTACAGATAATCAGAAATTAAAGCCGGTTATTAGGGGATTAAAGTCAATAAAATAAAGAACTCTTAAAAATATTCACAATTCTGAATTTGAAATCTGAATTAAACAGACAAATTTATTTCATATATCTTGGTGTAAAGTTAAAGTAAAGGCTTTTTATTATTTTGAAAATGAATGACTAAAAATGAATCATGTTTTTTTTTCTTTTACACATTTAGTCCTTTGGATTTTATTGGCGCTCAGATGCATGAATGTAGTGATGAAACCAGCTTTCAGCAGCAGGGAGGTGGATTAGGTTTCTCTGTGTTGAGTCTTAATAATCCTCTTTACTTTTCTCTGTCCGACACAAACAGCTGCTTTGTTTCTGACGCTGAAGCTCTGAAGATGATCAGGTTTCAGGACGCTGTCAGCCAATCACGAGAGAGTTTGCATCTGATGTCGGTTTCACGTCATAAACAATTATGTTGTAGAAATGTGCCATTTCTATTAAAACAGATTTTTAAATGTGCAGTAACAGACCTAAAAACTACAAATGCAGTTTCTGCGCCTTGCTTCTGTGCATCAAGTGAAAGCTAGCTAGCTGTGAGCTACAACTGAAGCTAAGTTATTGAACGGTGAGTTGACGTGTGGATCCGAATGCTCCGATGTCTGTGACAGCGACTGTCAGCAGGACGATGAGTTGAACCGTAGAAGGAGAAGCAGGAAGTCTGTTGCTTTCAGTGGATCGTTTCCTCCTCAGACAATTTAAAAACATCCTTTTTAAAATGTATTTTTGCTGTTTGACTTTAGTTTTAATGATGAAGGCCAGTGGACAGTAACGGTGTGTTTGACAGAAGTCTTTGTCCTCCTCCTCTGAGCGACGCCTTCACTGTGTTTGAACGGCTGAACCCAGAGTCCTGAACTAGAATCCATTTCAACATCCCAGAATATCTGCTGGTTACCTGCTCCACTAATCGGTCACGTGACGCTGGTCGTCCACTCAGTAAACCAACCCGGGGTTTGCTAATCAGGCCATGAGCGTGCTCACATGAAAGGGGCGGGGCCTGCAGAATCTGGATCTCTCATAAAGAGTTCAGCTCCGCACGACTTCCTGTTGGTGACGAGACCTCGTGTGTCAGTAGGCGGGGCTTTCGATCTGTCATCTCCAACATCACCTGCTGCGGTAAGAAGTGAACCACCATCGCAACCTTGAAAACTCCTCCCAGACCCCAAATCCTGCTCCGTGGTCCAGGACTCTGGCGTCCACATGAGGACGATCATCAAACGGTTGGTTTCGGTCTCAGTTCAGAGAAAAGGAACTTGAACTAAGCAGGAAGTGTTGTCTGAATGTACCTGCAGCTCACGGTGTAAACAGCTGCTTTTATTGACTGTATTCAGGGTGTAATGTTACAGGTGTACTGCAGCTTTGTCACAGCAGGAAACGCAGTCATTTGTAGTTTTGTCCTTTTTCACTGTGAAAACTGTAAAACATTAAGAAACACACAGGTTAATTTTTGTTCTGAGTGACACTGAACTGGACACCAAGGCAGCTTTATTAATATCTAAATATATGTTTGAAACACAGATTCCAAACATTAACATCCCTGCAGGATACAGCGGGACGATCAACGCGTCTCTCCATCGGAACCTGAACCAGCTTCACACTAAAACACGAAGCCACACGTCTGTGACCCATTTTATACTGTTTATTACAACAGAAGGTCATTTCGTGTAATTATTGGAAACCTGAGACGCTGAGCAACATAAATACAACAATCGGTGTAGAAAGCAGAAACTGAGAGCGTGGGAACAGAATGGTAATAGTAGTAGAAACACTGCTGAATGCATGTAGTGAATTAGTGAAGTGTGTTGAAGCTGAAACTGGGTGTTCAGCCCCCCCTGCTGTCGGCTCGCCGCGGCTGCCGACTGCACAGAAGGTGTGATGGACATCTAATCTGTTTGGTCTCTCCTCGCCGCAGATGGTGGACGTCTGCGTTACTATGGAAACTCCTCAGCGTGTCTGAGGTTCTCTCTCACACACAGCTGTTTAGTGTTGTCATGGCAACTGACATTTCATTGTCCCAAGTAGTGGGGATGTACATTATACTGAATTGTTCTTACTGACATCAAATATAGTTCACGTTAAAGTGGCTAATGTATATTTATGTTAGCCATCCATGCTAGCTGCTAGCTGTCCTGTCAGGGAAGCGGCATTAATGGGATAAGAGTGTGTACAGATGGAGGAGAGAGGAGGTCAGTGCATCATGGGATGTCTCCCTGCAGTCCAGGCCTATAGCAGCATAACCAAGGGGGGGCTCAGGGCTCAGCTGAGTCAGCCTGCTATAAGCTGTATCACAGAGGAAAGTCTTCAGCCTGCTCTTAAATGATTCTTTTAATGTGGTCTGTCAAAGTGGAGCTAATTTAACTAGTTTTGGCTCTTTAACCTGTAACAAACATCACGTTTGAAAAGTAACTAAAGTTGCGTAGAGTAACTGTAGTGGAAGCATTGAAGGTCAAACGGTCATTTCTTGACTTTGTTTCCATATTAGCAGTGAGAGATTAGAAACGGTTGATGTGGTGTGTTCTGCTGTGAGAACAGAGCGAGTCCTGTCCTGCAGCGGTTTGTGTTGTCGCAGCTGACGTTGGAGTTAATGTTCAGATAAAGCTCGTTACTGAAACAGGAAGTGGAACTGAGCGTGTCCCCTCCCAGGACAAACACTGATAACGAGCTGAGAGCTCAACGGGAACAAATACCTCCAGCCTACAATGACACACCTGACGCTGTAATTCTGACCTTTGACCTCTGCTGCCCTCCATAGTAACGGATCTGTGCACACTGTAAACTGTTATCAGGAGGCGTCTGCAACAGAAGCTCAGAAGCTAACGGGCAGAACAAACTGATGGTTGATCTTTTCTTAGAGTGGAGTTAAAGTCTATGTTGGATTTAAAATGAAGCACGAAGAAAAGGTCACGACATCGTTGAGTCATCGTACGGGTTCAACTTTGTCATTTCTAGAGTTAAAAGAACCAAACGGGTCATTCAGCTCTTTGGAGTTGCAGTAAGTTAACTTCCTGCTCCAAAGGACTACGTGCCTTTTTGCAAATCTGATGCTTTTAGTTGTAGTTGAATATCAATTTGTGTAAATTGCAAAAGTACAATGTCTGCTCACCTTTAGTTGCAGTTATGTACAATTACTCTAATGTGTGTTTTATGTTCTCCGTTAGTTGCAGTAACAAACATGCAGTGTTTCCCCTGATACGCCCGTGTGGCGTTGCAGTAATGTGCATGTGTGTGTGTCACTACACATCATTCCTGTTGTACGCTGCTGTAGCTGCTGACGCACGTAGGTTTGTTGCAGAAAGCTGCCTGTTAGAGTTTCAGATCTAAAAATGCTTTTGGTTGCGGACCTGTTGAAAAGTGTTAGTCGTCTGTTGCACAGAGGTTTTCTGTATGATGTGTAATCAGCCCGAGCTCTTTTCTCCCTGAGCGAGGCCTCGCAGGTTTCCATTCTCTCTCCTGTTGTTGTTGTCGTCGTTATGGATACAGAGTCCAAAATGGAGTCTGTCGGGTCCCAGCTGAATAAAACATGGAGTCCTGGGAAAAGTAATCACACGTGTCTGCACTGTACATACAGGGACACGGTGGACTCATAAAGCACCTCTTTGTGTGGAGCTTTTTAATTTCACCCTGGATGAGACGTTTCTCTGCTGCTCCAGAGGAAGATGGTTTAATGAGAGGGAGGGAGGACAAGGCCCTTTGTTCCTGTCTACTCTCTGAAGACGGACACCCTGTCCTGTCCTGTCTGTCCTGTCTGTCCTGTCCTGTCTGTCCTGTCCTGTCTTTCCTGTCTTTCCTGTCCTGTCTGTCCTGTCTGTCCTGTCCTTCCTGTCCTTCCTGTCAGCTGCTGTTCAGATCAAGGTATCTGGTAAAACTAAAGATATACCAGTGAATGCTCCTCCCTCCGTCTCTGCTGCTGTTCATAAATATTTAGTTTTATTCCCTTAAAAACACGTCCCTGAACAGCAGCTTTCTAATGATCCAGCCAGTAGTTACTACGTGTTGTGTGTTCACCATGAAAGCAGACGTCTAACTGTGTTCTTCACGCTGTCGAGATCATGAACAGACGTCAGCTTGTCTTTCTGCATGTGATGATGATGATGTGTGTTTTGTTGCAGCTGACTATCCACTGTGCAGCAGGATGAACGGATATGAAACTCCAGCTGTCGCCTCGGGCTTCTTCAGCTCCTCCAGCTCACAGATCAAGTCAGTATTTCATCCATCTGTAGCACTTGTTAGCCACGTTAGCATGTCTGTTATTACCTGAAACATTTCTGATATCTTTGCCAGGTGAACGAAGTCGCAGCATGAGAAGATGATTATAGTCACAGCTTTTTCTTTCCTTAAATGCATTTTTAATGACAGCTTGTAATGAATCCTGCGCCTTCTCGAGGTCACTCTGTCTTTACAGAGGAGGTCAAACTAAAATAAAAGCATTACATTGACTTCGAGTGGACAGTTTAGTGTCACACGATGGTGCCAACGCTGTTTCAGGGAGTGTTAACCTACCTGCAATTAAAACCCTGTAGTCTGTTCAGGTTCGAGTACTGAAGCCCTGCAGACTGACACCAGAGCTCGGGCCTCTCATGCTAATTGATCCACTTATTTAATCGTCCCGTGCTAATTTTCCGAAGCTAATGTGGCTGCATGCTGCAGACAATGAGGTCAGTGAGGCCGAGAGGAGAGCAGGACCGTGCTGTTTAAACGTGCTGTTAAAGTTTTATTTGTTGCTGTGTCCGCTGGCACATCCCATCCCATAAACCCCTCAGAGCTCAGACTGGCAACAGTAAGGTAAATTGTGTAACAATACTTATGTTTTATTAATTTAGAAATCATTAGCATGGTTTTAAAGCAGGATGATCAGCATTATTAATACACATTAAACCAGAGCTGCAGACTTGAGGTGGACTCAGAATAAGATTTGTCTTGGACCTGTTGGTGTGATATCGTGACCTGTTAGCTTTAGCCTCAGTCTGTTAGCGTGATATCACATGAGATCATTTGAAAGCAGCAAAGATGAGACTGACCAACGTGATGATCTGTGGTTAACTGACACCGTGTCACATGATCAGCTCTGTGTCTGCAGCCGAGGTGAAGTCGTCCTGCTGTCTTCCGTCTGTGTAAATTGCTCATGTGAATTATTAATCGACCCCATTATTCAGAATAAAGTGTGAATGTGTGAAAATATCGCGTTTCAGAAGCTGACTGAGGTCAGTGACACACGAGCGGACGGCGGCCGCAACATCACGTCAGGTTAACAGGAAACATCATGTCCTCACGTGTTCAGAGACCGAGACAAACGGCTTCAACGTTGCAGACGGGACAGAATAGTTTTATATAGAGCGGCACATTTGAATTGCATTAAAAAAAATACAAATTCTACCAAAAACAAAGGCAGGACGGTCAGCAGCTGGATGTTCAGACAAACATCTCTGGATCACTGAAGGAAACTCCGTCTGTTCTGGACGGACTTCACAGATGATGATGTCTGAATGAGGTTCAGGTCTGATGGAGTCAGGACTCTGTGGAGAAGAGTGGTTTTTGAAAGTGCTGCAGTCGGTGTTTTTATCTCCATGTGCTGCGAGTCACAACAGCTCCACCTGCTGACAAACCTCAACAACTAACTTCCTGTTTTTAATGCACCTGTCTCTCTCTCAGTGGCCATGGCTCTCAGTCTGCAGATCCTCCCAACAGTAAAGCCAAGTCCAGTGCCAAAGCTCTGTACGGTGAGTCCGTGTTTAATTCTCTGCTTTCTCACTCGTTCTGAACTCGCGAAGCTCCGACCTGCTTCATGTTGGTCCCCTGTGATCTGGAGTCCTGAGGTGGATCGATAACATCTGTATGAGCCTATAAAGCTGCACTGTTGATCTCTGCGGCTCTTCTTCACGGCCACGTGACTCACAGCAGAGGCAGCCTCTGATTGGCTGCACTGTCATCTCTCTGGACCAATCAGAAACGAGCCTGTCAGTTCGTTGCTCCTGTGTTCAGAGCCAGTGATCCTTCTGTTGAATCGGTCGTCTCCTGTCTCTCCTTTGTCCTCACGAACAGAATCGGATGAAATCTATTTCCTTCGCTCGTCTGCCAAACATAAAAAGAAAAGTCAAAGTGAGCCCACTGACCCGTGTTTCTGTGTTGAAGCTGTTTTATTTAAATTACTTGGCTCTTATTTTTGTACTTCGAGCTGTGAATTTGCTGCTCAAACATCAGGAAGCACCAAAACCTGCTGTTGGGGGCGAAAACAACCAGACCTTCTGACACAAATTCACTTTCTTCACCTCAGAAACAAATAAAAGGCTTCAGATTCATGAAGTTCTGATTTATGTAACGAGAGTTCTGTCTGTATGGCCGGTAGTAAAGTGGTAACTACAGTCACAAGTCTTGAGGTTAAATCGTTAAATAACATGACTGGATTTTTCTCCAGAACTACAAAAATAAGAGCCATGTTGTAAAAATCTGGATTTCTCTGGAAGGTCAGACACGTGGGACTTTTTGTGTTTCAGCTCTTCCTATTGTTATTGTTGTTAAATTATTGAGTTCACTGGAGAAACTTTCTGTTTCCTGTAATCAGTGTTGACACCAGTGTTGGCCTTTAAGTCCCACAGTGGCCGAACCTTTTGTGTGTGTGTGAGAGAATATAACCTTTTCTGTATTTTGAAGTGTGACTTTAATACTTTGGATGATTTTGAAGGAGTTTTTGTTCTGCTGTCGACCCTCGAGTCCTCTGATGCAACATTCAGTTATAGAAGTGTTGCGGTGAAATGGGTTAGGGGCCTGCAGGAGTTGTTCACTGCAGGAGTTGTTCACGTGTTCTCTTTCCTTCAGAACAAAGGAAACATTTCACCAAAAACAGCATCAACAGCCTGACGGACACGTCGCAGTATCACGTGGAGGTGAGTGAGGAAACATGCTGCTGCATCCTGGAATAATACGTTCAGTCATGCTAACACAGTTAGCAACATGCTAGCAGCAACATCACCGTGCTGCTTTGTTGTAGCAACAAAATAAAAATGACGTCATGATTAATGATAATTAAAGTAAAGGTGACCTGTAACGAGCTAAAGTAAGATCCTCTGAACCTTTTTTCATTTAATGTAGGATTAGAAACATTTAGATTTTATGGTAAATGATTTGGAGAAAAAAAGCGACATCTACTTTTTACAAAATAGGATTTTAAATTATCGTAAAGAAATAATACTGTTATAAATGGTACATTGTCACAAGTTAAACATGTATTTTTTGTTTGCAGGTACGTTAATGTGCCGTTGTATGAATCAGAAAAAAAAGTAAACCAGACTAATTTTAATATCAATGACGAAGTGACAACCTTCAGGTTATTCATTTACTGTTCGTCCTCTGGGTTTGATTTAAAGACCCAACATCTGGAGTAGATTCAGTCAACTGTATGTGAAGCACTGTTGTGGTGTTCTGGTGGTTAGTTGAGTTTTCTCCTCTGTGAACTTCAGCACCTCACCACGTTTGTGTTGGATCGTAAAGACGGGATGATTACAGTGGACGATGGTGTCCGACGTCTTCGTCTGCTGGATGCAAAAGGAAAAGTTTGGACTCAGGAGATGTTGCTGCAGGTGGAAGAGAAAACCATCATCCTCATTGAAACGGAGATGAAGGTGAGAAACTCCCATCCATTTATAGATACTGAGCATCTTCAGTAACACAACTCTGAGCCGCTCAGGCCCCGAGTTTAACCTCTTAATTATATTTCCAGGTGATCAGTCGCTCTTCTAGCTTCTGTGTCAAGTTTTCAGATTCCACTCTTCAGGATGTTTTGAATGTGCTCTCCATATTAACCTCTCAGAACGAGTTGGAGAACTTCCCCATCGGGACAATCCAGCACTGCCAGGCCGTGATGAACGCCTGCAGCTACGACTCCATATTGGCTCTGGTGTGTAAAGACTCGGGTCAAAGCAAACCTGACCTCCACCTGTTCCAGTGTGATGACATCAAGGTGAACTGCTTGTGATGTGTCCTTTTTTAATTTACAAAGTCAGTCAACCAACATTCAATAAAAACAATATTAAGAGTCATGAAAAGAGCAATGAAAGAAAGTTCCAAGTTTGATTAAAACTCATTTTATTTAGACATGATGTATAGAGTAGAGGCCCAAGAATGGAGCCCTGTGGCACACCACCACTGTCGCTGTTTTAACAAAAAGAATAAAGTAATTAAAGACTTAAACAGACCGATGAAGCCAGAAATGTTTCATATTTCATGTCTGAAAAGGTTAAATTGTGTTTTATCCAGTTTGTTTGTTGAAACTGTATTTAATAAATGTGTCTGTTGATTTTTCCATCAGGCGAATCTGATCCAAGCAGATATAGAAAGTGCCATGATCGATGCCAAAGGAGGCAAAGTGAAGAAGAGACCAGAGACGCTCAAGTAAGAACCAATCAAACGCACTCAGAGGTTATATCATCATGTTGACAGCTGATTGGCCGATCCATCTTTTTGTCTGCAGGATGATCCTGAAGAGTGACGGGGTCATCCCCCCTCCCCCTGCTGCTCCTGCCCCTGAACCACCGGCATCTTCTAGTCAGGTGGACGTGAAGAGTCGAGTGGCCGCCTGGTCCGCCTGGACCAATGAGCAGCAAGAATGTGAGTGATGTCACATCGTAGGAGGAATATATGTGAATATCTCACACCAAAGCCAAAACTATTTTGAATTAGTTTTTGGATCACGAATCCAAACTTTTTTTGGTTCACTTTAACTGCATTTATTTCGACTGCTTTGCTAAAAAACCAGAGCTTAAATTCTGATCATTTATCAACTTAAACCTCTTAAACTTCCTAATATCCCAAATCTGTCCGGCTGAATTTTGGGGAAATGTGTCTAAAATTATGCATCAGACGTGTTGAATGTTTCCTTCTGAATTAACGATGAAGCTTCAATGATGAGCAGGCAATTCAACATATTAGCAATCTAGGACTTCTTTTTTTTCTTAATGTAGAAGTTTAAAACCAGACGTTCGGGGGGGTCAACCAAGGTTAATCTCAAAATGCAAAATGAACAAACGACACAGTGAAAGTAAAACGCACTAAACAGTCACAAAATGACCATATGCTAAATATTAGAATGCTAACTAAACTTGCTAAATGTGCTGTACATTAGAGTAACAGGCTTTTGAATGCTAACATGCTAAATGTTACTTTGCCAACATGCTGAATAGAGGCATGTTTACAGCTAATGTTAGCATGCTATTTAACTAAAAGTTAAACCAGTCTGACGGTGTAGAGCTGAGACGCCCTGAAGAGAAACTCTTTGTTTAGGGAACAACGTTAGCGTTCCTGCAGCAGTTAGCTGATTAATCGATCTGGTTCCATAAGCTGCCTGTTTTGGTGTAAAATGTGGTTTTACTTTTTTCAGACGTCTTGTAGACTAAACATTTAACTGATTAGCTGAGAAAATGTCAGATTAATCAGATTAATGAAATTAATTGTAAATTAGTTTTTATATTTTATATATGTTTAATATTAGTCTTATTTTGTCCCTGAACTCTTATTAAATTCACCCTGATTGGTTATTGTTCTGCCATTAGATGAGAAGCAGAGAGCGTTTTCAGCAGAGGAGGGAGGTCTGGAGACGAGTGCAGCCAGAGTGGACCGAGACGTGGTGAGTCCTTTTTAAATATCTGATCTGAGAGCAGCTGGAGTTTAAATCTGAGGTCACTGAAGTTCACGGGACAATACACACGAGGTTTAAGCTGATTGAAGAATGTAGTTTTATTTAAATCTAATCAGAGTTTGGAAGCTTTGAGGGGAAATCTGGTTACATGAAGGAAAGGCGGCTCAGATTTCAGAGCCGTGGGAAACGGCCCTCTGCTCTATTAGCTTAGGTTTAATCATTAAAGTCAGAATAAATGTCACGTTAAACACAAACCTCAAGGTGAACCATTATAACCTCTAAACTTTTATTTGTGCAGCAAATCCTGAACCACATCCTGGACGACATCGAGTTCTTCGTCACCAAACTCCAAAAGGCTGCTGAGGCCTTCGTCGAGCTCTCCAAGAGGAAGAAGACCAAGAAGGGCAAGAAGAAAGGTCCAGGAGGTGAGGGAGGATTCTGTCACGTCCGAGTGCAGAAGTCAGGTTGTTTTTCATGTTGTGCTTAATTTTTGTCGATTTCTTTTCCTCCGTGAATACATTAAATAAATGTTGAGAGGATAAAGGACCATAAATCCTCAGATTATTAAACAAACGATTCTGAGAGCCAAAGACCGTCCTAATCAGGAAATGTGAGTTTACCTGCTGCTCACAGCACATAATGGGTTTTTGAGGGCGCACAAACTACACAGCTGATCTCGGAGCAGTTATCGGCATACTTCCTACAGAACATCCTGACTGTCGGCTCTGAAGCTTTGACCAGGTGGTTCCACGGTAACTGCTGAGGAAGGCCATGACATGTGGCAGAAAGCTTCAGAAACAAACTGGGTATAATCATCATATCCAGGATGAACCTTCAGGCCTTATTGTGTCTCGTCTCTTTGTGTCCACCAGAGGGCGTCCTGACTCTGCGCTCCAAACCTCCCGGCGAGGACGAGTTTGTCGACTGTCTGCAGAAGTTCAAACACGCCTTCAACCAGCTGGTAGGAGCGACTTCTCCTGTCATTACAGAAATGAAAGTTGCTTTGAAGTCGTCGTCTCACTGTTTGTGACCTGCAGGGGAAACTGAAGGACCACATCCAGAACCCGAGCGCTGAGGATCTGCTTCACTTCCTCTTCTCGCCACTCAAAATGGTCAGTCGACTCTTTAATACTCCACATGGTTTGTTGTTTTGCTGAAATTCACACCTGAGAAGTTGTGGCTGAAATGTTTAGAAATTACTTTAAAAAAAAAAGTTAAATAACATTATGCTCTGTGTGTGTACATGGTATGGCCTAAAGTATGTGGACACCCCTGGCCATGCAGTGTACATACACACACATGCCGTCTGTAGCTGAGCTTGAAATGAATTTGATGTGAGAAATATAAAAATCTAAAGTATGAAACTGTGTAAGTATGTGAAACTACAGAGGCTGGAGTCAACAATAATCAATATGATCAACCTATTAAATATGATGCAGTGTTATAGATTAAACTCCCTCGCAGCTGTTTTCAGTTATGTTGCGAATCAGTGAGGTCAAAAAGTAAAAGTCCTGAAACATTCTTATCTTGTGTGCACAAGATAAGAATATATTATTTTTAAGGGACCTTGAAGGCTCCATAATTTAACACATATTTCACAGTGAGTTCTGCATTTCTCTCATCAGGTCCAGCAGAAATGAAGGCAGCAGAATTTATTTTATTTTATAGAATCTACGTGTCACTTCCTGCTGCTGTTGCGTTACGCTAAATTCTGATGTAACAGTACAAAAGAGTCTCCACCCCAGAATAGCTGCTGCTGTTCAGAAGCTAATGAGGAGCTTAATAACCAAACAGAAAGCACACCTGTCCCCTCAGGTGATCCAGGCCTCGGGCAGCGTGGATCTGGCTCGGAGCGTCGTGGTTCCTCTGCTGAACAGAGAGGCCATCGACTTCCTGCACGCCTCAGGAACAGCAGAGGAGAGACACCTGTGGGTCACTCTGGGAGACGGATGGACCAAATGCAGGTGACAGCTGTTCATATTCTGATTCTCTGTACTGCAACTTATGCACAACAATTGAAAAGATAAAGGTCTGTCTTGCCTGACTTCACCTTACCTGTACTGACCTTGCCTTGCCTTACCTGTCCAGGTTGGAGTGGCCGAAGGATCATTTCTTCCCTCCCTGCGTGCTGAGGTTTCGGGATGGCTGGGAGCCTCCGGTGCTTCCGTCGATGACTCCGCCCAGAGAACAGGACCTGACTCAGCTGGCCGAGAGTCTCACCAATGCTGAGGTCCAGAGACAAGAAGAGCTTAGAATCCGACTGGCCCAGGAGGTCAGAACCGGTTTCTATACCTGCACCATCACACGTTGAACAACAGGAACAAGGTGTTGATGTGTGATACACTTTGTGTCTGTGTGCAGCAGTCGGCGGTGCAGAGGTTCCCTCCTGCAGACGGGTACGCCTTCTCCAACACCTCCTACAAATGCATGCAGATCCTGGATCAGGACGCGGCCATGGTTGCTTTAAAACAGGCTGTCAGCCGCCACATAGACCGGTAACTCTGAGGTCACATGACGCCCTGGAGAACTGATCCCTGACGTGCGCTTTACTGTCAATTTAAAGACCCACCTCTCTCTGACTCTGCTGTGTTTGCTTCTGATAATCTCTTTATTCTGGATCCAAACTTCACGTTTCACTCTTTACCTGAAAACTTACTTTTCATTGAATCTTGTAGAAGTTGATCTGAGGTCGGGACGCTTCTCCACGGCCGTAACATCGGCGACGTCAAAAGACGGCTAACGTCTCGTAGCGCCAATCCCCCAATTATTTACTTATTTAGTTAACATTTGGAAATCATGTTGTCTTCCGTGGTGTTTTAAAAAAAATTATACTTTTCATTAATTTGAAACATATTTCAAACGTAAATTAAAAATATACTATTTGTAATATTAATGATGAATACTGGCTCTTGTTTTTCCGTGAATATTGTTATTAGTAATAATAATTGATGATGTGATCGGTTGATATATTTCAGAGGTTATGACGCAGACAGCCGAGGCCAACCAAAACTGTTTGCCAAATCAAAATATGACTTTGTGGCGAGAAACAACACGGAGCTGTCCGTCCTGAAGGACGAGGTCGTCGAGGTTTGTTATTTATTGCTTTCTAATTAGAAATCGTCTCATGTATGGGACTAAAATATACATGTAACTGTCATTTACAATCATTAACGTTAAGATGTGTGATGAGCGTTAATGTTGACGAGCCGCCACCCAAACTACAATGTTCTGAACACTTTTATTGACTCATTTCAGTTGTATCTTTTCTTAATTGCGTCTCTACAGTTTGGTCTGGTGGAGAATATAAAATCCCTTTTTTATTTATTTCTTGGCTCAAACAGTCGAATTTAATTTAAGAAAACAAACCTGCAACAATAATATAATCTAACAAGCCAACTTCAAATATTATGAATATAATGTCAAATATACAACTATTTGTTGCTTCTAGAAAAACTGTAAATTAAAATGTTCAGGCCAGTATTGATCACTGATTTGATTACAATAAACTGATTTATAACATTAAAACATTTGTGGCAACACTGGTGTTACTGAAAACATTTAAACTGAGCAACAAATGCTGCAAACTGCATTTAGTGACACAACTGATTTTAAATATGAATTAAAACCTGATTGCTAAGCCCTGACACTCGTCTGTCAGGTTCTGGACGACAGGAAGCAGTGGTGGAAGGTTCGTAACGGCTGCGCAGCGTCCGGCTACGTGCCAAACAACATCCTGGAGATCACCAAAGCTGTGGAGCTCAGCGGCCGAGCAGAGCCCATCTACAGCCACACCGTACAGGTAGACACGGACAGGTGGTTCCATCCTGCACCACATGTCTCAGCGTCCGTCTCATGTGTTGTCTTTTCATTCAATTAAAGCTAATGATGCCAAAGAAGGAGTTTGAGTTGTTCAAGGTAGGGCGAGATGTTCCAGTCCTGTGAGTTTGCAGAGTTTTCTAGATTTTTCAACAAACTCCTGTGTGCTTTGCTGTGGACCTTTTTTTTTTAGGAACAGTCTCACATTTAGGGAATAGATGAATCTGTTGGTCATCAAACAGCTGATGCTAACTTCTGCTAAAACCACAGTCTCCTCGTTTAAATTTCTGTTTTTTACATCCGTCCAATAGGACAGGATTTTGGTGCAGCTAGGCTAGCAGTTTCCCTCTGCTGCCACTCTTTGTGCTAAGCTAGGCTATAACACCGGTTAGCTACAAACAGTTACCATAACACCAGTTACTGTACCTATAAACACCTAACATGACATTGATAATGCTAGCTGGTTAGTAGCTACACTGGCTAACCGTTTCCCTCTGCTTCCAGTGCTTGTGCTAAGCTAAGCACGTCCTGGGTTTTATTTTACTGAATGTCAGACTGTTCCTTTAAGTGGTTTTCTAGGTTATATAGTCTCTAAATGTAGGTAAATAATAGCTCCTCAGCAGAGCTTCAGAAGGAGTCGGTAGGTTTCCCTGCAGTGAGCTTGGTGCTGTGAATAACACGTCTCATTATCACCACGTTTTGTTTCATTTCACGTTTCCAGCAATTACTGGGAGAGTTGAACGAGGTAAACAGACCACACAGCTTTATATCCTGAACTTCAGATCCCTGCAGACTGTAAATCAGACAGAAGTTTGGTGTCAAGTCTTTATCTGTAAATAACAGCTGTCCTCTGTCAGAAGCAGACCACGAAGACAGACTACATTCCCAGTAAACCGGTAGCGACTCCAATGCCTCCGGCCCCCACGCCGCCCCCTCTGGCCCCTGCCAGGCTCCCCACACCGCCGCTGCCTCCTCCAGCTGTCGAGGCCCCCAAGCCGGCCGCCAGCAGCAGCACGGTCAGCCGGCAGAACAGCACCACGTCCAGCGACAACGGCAGCGTCCCCATGAGGGACCACAACCAGCAGAGACCTGCACCCGTCAACCGTGAGTCCAGCACGATTACCTGGGACGGTTCTGTCAAACTCCTTGACTTCATAAACCTTCAGTGGAACCACAAACTGTTTCTGTCCGACGTTGGATAACAGTCTGTCCTTAACCCCCCTCGCAGGCAGGAAGTCCAACATGGAGGAAGTCCAGGACGAGCTGATGCACAGACTGACTTTGGGTCGCAGCACTCAGAAGAAGCTTCCAGGTCCTTCTCGTGGCAACAGCCTGCCGTCCGTCAGCATCAGCTACGACTCGTCTCCTGACGAGGTCAAAGGCTGGTTAGAGGCCAAAGGCTTCAGTCCAGTGTGAGTCTCTGTGTGTGGTGGGGGGGGGTGGTGGGGGGGGGGTGTTGTGTGTCAGCCCTGACTGGCCGTCTCTGTCTGCAGCACCATCACCAGCCTCGGCGTCCTGACCGGAGCTCAGCTCTTCTCTCTCAACAAGGAGGAGCTGAAGACCGTTTGTCCCGACGACGGCGCTCGAGTCTTCAGCCAGGTCACTGTCCAGAAAGCTGCGCTGGAGGTGGGTGTCAAAGGTCATGCATGATGTCACCGACAGGAAGCAGTTTCAGGCTGGATATTTAAATGATCTAAGAATCAGCTTCCAAAAACAGTTTGAATCCTGGAAGCAGAAAACTGAGTGATTGAGTAGCTACACTTACATTACAGCCTGAAGTGTTTCTGGGCTTAAAAACCAGAGTTTAGATGTTTTTGACATCCAGTACAGTGACTTATTGGATGTTGTTTTATGGATGTTGACTCTGGCTACGAGTCGGATCGGGGGGCTTCCAGGCAGCTGATTGGTTCATCAGACAAACACGAGCTGCAGAAACACTGTCATGATGTTGGACTTCAGTTCTAATCAAGCGCATTAAAATGTGGGGCTGGTTTTATATACTGACAGGTGGGAGAGACCGAGGACATCTGGTGGACAGGTGGAGGATAAGTACAAACAGAAACATAAAAACACCTTTATTATTCATGGAACAAAATGGATGGAAAGATGAGAAATAAAACATCCACCAACCAAATGTAAACAGCTTCAGGTATGAAGGGAAAAGGGCGAAACTACGGTGTTAAAAATCTAACGGGGACCAGCATCAAATCCTAAACTCAGGAGTCGTTTGAGGGCAGGAATGAGTTGAGGTGTCTTGACATCGTCCCGTCCTCGATCTGATCCTGGTTCCTGTCTGCTGCAGAGTGTTTGTCTGGAAGCTGCAGGTCTGTTGAGGCTCTTCTGTCTTTAAGCTTTCTCCCCCAACTCTGCCAAGGTCTGGTGTGTGGTCTGTTTCCACCTGCAGGTCTTCTTCTGACCCTCCTTTGATCTTCTGAATCTGTCACATTCATTAAGGTATCGTGTTCACTGATAGACGCCCTCTGCTTCATTTCTGTTGGCCAGATTCAAAAGGAACTTTTTTTAAGGTGACGCCATCAGATCAGATGTTCTTCAAGAGCGATTCAGAAGATCTGAACATGTTTCCACTGAAGCAAAGTAAAGCGCTGCAGATCTGATAACTACACTCTACTTGACAAAATCAAGAAACTGGAATGACTTGACATCCTCCTGCTTGACCTGGGACTCCGCAGTCCAGACTCTGCATTGGTACCTGATTGTCACCGTTTCTGATTTTTATACGAATTCCTGAATCCGGCCGTCAGAGCGAAGCTCCAGACGTTTCATGTGTAGCAGCATTTTAAGGTGTTTGTCTCCCTGCTGTGGCTGTATGGTTAGTCCTCCTTAAACTCCCCGAATGAACCAGCTCCAGAACATTCCACTTCCTGTCGACCCCTGACCCTCACCTGACTCTCTCTGGAAGGAGAGACAAACCGGTGTTCTGTGTGCTAGCTTAGCTTTGATTAGCATTCAGCTACATGCTGTTCCAACATGGCTGCACCACGTCATACATTTACTCTTAAATAAAGTTATTTAAAGGAAAATGTCAACCTGGTTCTAGATTTCATATTTATTCCTGTAATTTCTATCTGTTATGTGAACAGTTGACTTCATTTTCATTCTTGGCCTTTAGAAACAGTATTTTGCCACAATCTGAAGTATTGGTGGTGTGTTCTTGGTGTGTGTCGGTGATGAGTCATGTTGGATCTCTGATCAGCATTTAAAGACGGAATCTGCAGCTGGTTGCACACGATGACTCGAAACACAAAAGTACTCATCCAAGGAGGACAAAATCTGACTTTTCACCAATTAATACATAAACAAATTATGACATGGTTGAATACAGAATTGAATAAATAAATGCATACATGTGTTTAATTTCCACAAATCTGTTTTATTTCTGTGTTTCTACTTTTAGAAATGTATGCATTTTTAGATTTTACTTTAATTTCTGTTTTTTAATAAGAACAGAAATTGGAAAATGCAGATTTGTAGAAATGAAGCAAATGACAATCATTCAGTTAAAAGAGGAGTTATTGATCCATTTAGTTATGCACATAATCATTTATTTCCAGTAATTTCAGCATTTATTTTCTGTGCAGTTACTTATTTTATATATATCTGTTTATATTCAAGAATTTTATTGTTGGATTTTTTCTTTTGTCGTTTTTTGTCCTCCATACTGATGCTGCTTTTGTGACACCATCAGTATTTATTTCCAGACTCTGCAGAGCAGTGTAACAGATCTGTGCAGCCAGTTTTAGAAAGGACTCTGTTACCCAGCATGCACCTTGACTCAACCAGCCGACTCACTGTAGATATTTTCACCCTCGTGCTGCTCGCAGCGGTCGGTCGCCACCAGCTTCCTGAGGTTGGTTCTGGCCCCTGGCTGAGTCCATATAAGCACAGCCAGTTAGTTCTGATTCACCAGAAGAGTTTATCTTCTGATAAACTCTTCTGCGTGTCAGCGGAGACGCTCAGTCGCTTCAGAGGCAGCAGGAAATGAAGATTTGCATCTTACAGTTGTGTTTGGGTGTCTAACCGGCTGCTGTTTCCTCCCTCTGCCCTCATGTCTCTGGATCTTCTCTTCCTCCGTCTGCAGAAGCGTTCCGGCTCTGAGCTCCAGGAGATCATGAGGAGGCGGCAGGAGAAACTGGCAGCCAGCACCTGTGATTCAGGGGTGGAGTCTTTTGACGAAGGCAGCACCCACTGAGCTCCACGCTGCTCCCTTCCTTCCTTCCTCCCTCCCTCCTTTTTACTTTGATTTATATATTCTTTTCAAACTGCAGCCTGCTGTTTTCTCGCAGGCGGCAGCCGACCGCGATGAGTTTGTGGAGATCATGCGGCGCCGGCAGGACCTCCTCAGCTCGTCTCCGTAGGAAAACGTAAGGAACGTCCAAAATGTTGAAACCACACAGAGAACAATCTGCCATGTTTGCCTGAAGTTCATGTGAACTCTTTTGGGACTCTGTTTTCTCTTCTCGGCCAGAAGAGTTTTGTTGGCGTCTGTAGAAAGTGAAGCCTCTCAGTATTAACGTGTTGATGTCAGGCTGCTGGGATGTTCGTGCCTCTCGTTTCGTCAGAGACAAAACTCCTGCTGCTGTTTCTCTTCACTCCGTCGTGCAATGAAATGGTCTTATTTCAATCCAAAATCGGAACGTTTATTGATCAGTTGTGTGCAGTAACTGCTGCTTCAGTCGCGACCTCGAGGTCACCGGGTTAAAACAAACGACATAAGATGGAGTTTTCAGGACGTTGACGACGGAGGCGAGTGCTGAGAAACTATCAGACACGAGACGAGAAGTTAACTGGCGGTTTGTCTTGTAGAAAACCAAATGCATGAATAGACTAAATATATGTGTACATTTAAGATCTTCGGACCAAGACAATTGTGATATTCATAGGATATCTTTTCTTTATGGTTATATTGAACGTTTAAAGAACATAATATAACAATAGAACTGATCAGCTGAAGAAGAGTGAATCCCTTTTCTTGAAATGCACAATAACTTCCTCATGTGATCTACAGTTAGACATGTCTTCAGATTAGATTCGGTGATCAGTGTCTTTGCACAGTAAATAATCAAACTAAGCGTTTCTCTGCTGGAGGCGAGTGAAGAATCAAACCTGGAAAAAGATCTAGAATCACAGATTAGTTTCAAGTCTGACGCCGTGCAGACCCTGACGTGAACGTGGTCTGCTGACTCTCCCACTTTGAACAGGATGTGATTCCTTCAGGCGTCCTGTTGGTCGTCTTGCATCATCACGTGTTGACAGACGCAGAGCGACGGGAAGCTTCTTGCTAACAGTTGATGCTGAAAGCGACTAGTTCTACGACTGAAGGCAGCCGTCTGGTTTTAAATCTATACGTTTAAACTCTGGTCACCACATTAAACAAAGCATCATCCTCTGAGCGGCGCGTAAACGTTACTACAGGACGAAACCCACTGAATGGTGGACGATCTTCTTGGCCAATTGTTTGGTGGCAGAAACAGAATTTGGAAGGTCCCTCTGTTACGGTCGACACGAACCAGGCGTTTGAGCCTGAAACGTCGTGTTCATCCGGGACGTCTGGTGCGTTGTTCTCCTTTGACCACTTTTCTGACGCCGCACCTTAGATTTGGACCCGGTGCTGAACAGAGTTTAGTTTTGGCAGAAGACGTGTCGTCTTTTTCATTCTAGGAAACGAAGCGTTTCTGTTGAATGATGACTGTAGCGGCGTGTGTTCAGTTTCTCGTGTTTCTTCGGTCACGTTGGATCATTCCGTCGGTGCCGTCGTCGCGTCTGTAAACTGACCAATGGGACAAAATACAAAGAGACCGTGGCTTTATTTTATTCTGTATATTCTCTTTATGTTGCAGCAGAGAACCAGGTTGCTTTGTCCTCGCCGCCGCGGTTTCATGGGGACGCGTCCTCCAGCTCCACACTTCCTGCACAGGATGTTCACGTTAAAAGCCTTCTGGTTTTTAACGTGAAGGATCTGCAGAGATCTTTGGTGTATAACGGAGGAGCTGTCTGTGTATGTAGAGAGAACAAGTTACCTTGTAGACACTTAAAGGTTATAACAGGAAAACACTCTTTTGTAATGTACATTATATTTAATTTAAAGTCCTTCTTCCCCTCTAAGTTGGTTTTATTTGTTTGTGCCGGCCACAAACTTCCTCTCACTTCCGTTAATCAACTCTTCATCTGTGAGTGTTGACCAGCCATCAGGAAGCAAACTAATAACACAAATCATCCACCATCTGCAGGGAATGAAGTATAAATATGTGTGTGTGCTGCAGAAAGTGCATCTTTCCTCACTGTGGAATTGATTGTATTGATTCTGTTTTCCACTTCTGATTAAAGTTAAAGTAAAGTAAAGTCTTTAGTGACGTGTCCTCGTACCCAAACATCTTCTAGAAGCCAATCAGAACTGCAGAAAAGCATTTGTATGTTTATAGTTTTCATGGTGCCTTTTTCCATATAAATCTCATTCTGCAATAAAACATTTACAAAAATCACGTCATGTCCTGAGACTCTATTTTCCGACCATTTAGTTTTCAGCTGGAAACGAACATCGACACGTTGTCAGAAGCAGGTGAGTGTCGGAATTTAGTTTTCTTGCTGTTTGAGATGGTTGTTGCTGCTTAGTTATTTCACCAGTAAAGGTAAAGATTTAACATTTTGCCTTTTAAAGCTCCCTCTGTTCAATGGAGAGGTTTTATACAAAAGGTTTTCTAAATAACAATAATATTCAAATCACAAGAGCTGCAGTTGTTATTGTAACGTACCTGTAGCTTGTTGGCTGCAGCCAGACGGACTGAAGCTTCTGCTCAGTTTGAATTCTGTGCTTCAACGCCGGTCAGGAAGCTCGTAGCACAGAAATTACTGGGTGTAAATAAGTTTGGATCTTTAAGTTAAATCTTCTGGTACATAATAATCCTCCTTGTTTCTTCTTCTTTCAGGCAGTTTTGCAGTTTATTCGATCGTCGCAGCAGAAGAGAGGTTGACCTCCAGACCAGTAATCATCAAAGGTTATATGATCTTTCACAGCTCTGAATCCTCGAGGTCTCAATTCTTAACATTCAAGTCTGTTCCAGGAGTTTGTCGTTATGACGACAAGTAGCTCATCTGCCGCCACCAAATGTCACTTGTCCTGATTGTATTTGACTTCTATGGAGTGATGTCAAATATAACGAGCTAAGATCTGTCACATCTCTGGATACAGTTTTACTTGGAAGTTGCCAAAACTTGGGAGGATAAAACTAACATTTGCCTTTTTTATAATAACTTTTGGGATTAATCCGGGTGCAATACCAGCACTGTACAACATTTGAGCACTAATCATTTGATAAAATCACATGTAATTATGACATAATTTGCCTCCCTAAAGCAGGTATACTGCTAATGTAACATCTCAAATGTTGGATAAACTGGTGGAATTATAAAGACAACTTCCTAGTTAACTTGTTCGTGTAGAAACAAATTAAAGTCTGACCATCACAGGTTTAATTTATAGAAAATAACCACAATTTAAATCAGAATATTGGTCAGATTTAGATTGTCTGCATTGGATACTTTGCTCAGATCATTGACCTAAACAGTTTTTGGGTCAGTAACTGAGCTCGGACGGTGGCGAACGCAGCCCTGCTCTGGTGTTGAAGGACCTTTTTGTAGTTTGTACGTAGAAAGTGAAACGCGTAGAAAGTAACTGCAACAATTTATTTTGTTCCAACACACACACACATTAAAAGTCTGTGACGACGATCGAGATCGTCCCTCAAATTTTAAGTGACACAATGCACAAGAAATGGCACCGACGACGAACAGGTTGGACTGGACACACCAAGCAAGAGAACTGTAGCAGAGTGCTGAGCGTTCGGACGGCGGCTGCAGCTTTTCTGTCCGTTTCTGTTTTGTAAATCTCTGACAGTCGTACCAAACGGAGTTTCTCCGAGTCCCCGAACTTCTGGCTCAGGTAATGATTCACATATACAACAACCTTCGAAAAACAAACCTCTAAAGCAACATTTCCACGATAATTACTTCGTAATGACGAGTAGAAACAGAATAGTTAAGCAGTAGTAGTAGTATGTACAGTACATTTGATACCTAATAGTGAAACGTAACCTATTTCAGTACGAACAGGTAAAGACTTGAGGTGTTTGAACCACTTCACACGTCGACACTGAAGCTTAGATTCATCGATGTGGCTGCGAGGCAACGAGCAGCTTCCTCGTCACCTTCAGGTGCTTCGGAAACACTTAGAACAAGTCTGACAAACACTGACCGGTGGCTTTTAAACTAATATTTGGGGACATTTTGGTGTTTTGTGGGCGTTGAAGATTTAAAATGTCGAACAGCCTTATTAATAAACTCTTGACCTTTTTTTTCTAATTAGTCACAAGGTCAAAACAAGCCACTGTCGGCTTTACTGTGTATTATAGGATTAGGGTGATGCCAAAGTGAGCAACACCCAGTCATCGATTCCTTGGACACGTCGGGATTCATCCCGGTTTGATCAGGTGACACATTTAAATACTTTGATTTGGCCCGAAAAGTTTATTTAATTTAACAAAACTGAACTTGTCTCGTACAAAATGTCGGCTTTAGCATGAAGTGTCCTGTTGGCAGTAGATTTAAATGTCTGTAAAATAATTAAATATCAAAAGCCGCTCTTATTTTGACGACGCCCTGCACTTCCTGAATGGAGCGTAAACTTTCCCATCGAGGAAGTGAGATGTGGAGTTTCCTTCAGCAGAATGATGAAAACTAAACTAACGTAACTACGTTGATCTGATGTTTGAGAACCAGCAGTCGTGTGTTTCGGACAGATCGGCCCCAAAACGGCATTTTTACATCTAACTTCCACTGGAGGGATGGATGACTTGTTATTAATGCACCAAAAATTCTAAACAAATTTAGTCGACACTTTACAAATGTGATATTTAGTTTTGGGGCACAAAGTCACATTTGGGAATTAAGACATTTTCAAATATAAAATAAATATCTTCATAATACATTTGGGTATTTATGGCAACTGCACCGAATCTTGGCATTAAAATACAAATTGTACGAAATGTGCCCAGAACAGCATGAACGTCGTGTTTTGTCTGAACCCCAACATTTGGACTATAACAGCCCAAAGTCCCAACGTCATGTCAGATCCTATGAAATTCGGGGGCTCGTTGCCACATGTGGGACAAAACGCTTCCAAATCAAAGTTTTGTATTTGGGTTTTTTTTTATATCTGCATGTTAAAATGTTATCGTATGTTTTAATTTTATTGTCATGAATTAAATTGCAGAAAGATATCGAGGCCCTGGAGATGTTTCTGTCCTCGTGTCTCAGCGACGGGATCAAACCTCCGTCTTCAGATCCTTCGTTAGAGTCCAAACGTTCAACGGGGCGAAATAAGTTACGTAGGAAGTCAAAATCTGGAGCGGAACATTTTCCTGATTTGTCGACACGAATACCGTTTTTTTTCTTTTTTACTGAACTTTGGACAAAAGTTTGCTTAAAGAGAAACAACTAATCGATCAAAACTCAGCTTCAACGTCCTGAAACAGAAAGGTTTGTGCTCGTTCTCTAGAACTTCCTCCTTCGTTGGATGTTCGCCGGGTTCTTCCAGTGTCCTGGCAGGAAGTCGGCACGGTGGAGCAGGTGCTGTTCATCTACATGTTTGGCAGCGTGTCGCGCTGCACGCTGCCACCTACGACTCCGCACGCCGCAGGACGCTGAACACGACGACCGGAAACTCAAACTAACGGATGATTGATGAGTGTCGAAGCGGAGGAAGAGGCCAGTGTGCTTGCTGGTTTTTCAGCTACTCCTGAGATTAAAAAACAAATAAAATGAGAAACTGCCGACTCAGATCCGCCGTCTCGCGTCGCCAGAACGAGGACGGACACAGTGTAGACATCCAATCACAGGACGGAGCTCGTTAACGCTCCTCCGACTCCTCAGACCCCACTTTGATGTGCAGCAGTCCAGTTCAGAGGGCAGGGTTGTGGTTCAACATGTTGGTCAGTCAGTGAAGGCTCCTTAAGGCAAAACTCCATCCCATGCTTTAACACCAAACAAAAAACTGGATTTATTTTTCCCCACGTGCTGTCGATGTTTTGTTTTTAGGTACTGATGATGAAGCGGATCTTCGTCTGCACAGAATGGATGCCTGAAGCACAGGAGGTTGGGCGTGTTCGCAGCCTGCAAGACAAGCAGAAGGGTTTCCACGGTCCTAAGAGTCACAGCCAATCGGAGCCAAGTGGGCGTCCCGTGGTCAGTGTGACATCACAGGACGCGCGACTCAAAAGGGTACCGCCTCATTTTCTAACTTCCAATAGGTTTGCTGTTTTTAAACAAAGCACATTATAATGTTTGTTCTTTCATGGTACATTTGGAAATGAAGACTTCCTGGTAAAACTTTACTTTCTATGAACACATTTTGTATTATTACAGCTGACGTATCGTCCAGTATGTGTAAATGTACTTAATAAATATTATAGACAGCAGTATATAAAGAGATTAAAAGTAGCTGCACGTTGACCAGCTGCAACATTAAAGTGATCAACAACATGTTGCTCTGCATAATGAGAACTGGAGTAAAATTTAGAATGAAACAGAGTATTTCTACACTGGTAAAATATCTGATGATTTGCACCAGATGTCTGACTCACGTGTGGAGGAGCTGCCATCATTATGTCTTGCTGGCGTTCTCGTAGATGACGTCGGAGGTGACGGACTGCTGCTTCTTCTTCTGCCACATCAGCAGGACGCACTGATGGATGAACACGTACTGCTCCTGCAGAGAGGAAACCAGCGACAGGTGTGAAAACGCCCCGAGCGTCCTGCAGGTGGTGTGTGCTGCAGCGGCGTCTCACCTCGGTCTGCACCATGGACAGACGGTGCGAGCGCATCTCCGACACCATCCCCAGGATGTCTGCGAACTCGTGCTCTCTGATGTGCTGCATCAGGCGATCCAGAGCAATGAAAGTCCCCGTCCTGCCGACACCAGCGCTGAACAACCCAACACAGGACCTGCTGTTACCATCTGAACCAGGAGCCCGGCAGCATGTTACTGGCTGCAGCTGCCTGCACGTCTCTGACCGGCTGTTCAAAGCAGCCAACCAGAGGACTCGTTCATTACAGATGCACTTCCTGTTCTTTTAAAATGTGGAACTGTGGTGTCTGTCTCTCAGAGCCTGGTTCTGGTTTGTGCTGCTCGTGGTGGGAATAGTTGCTTTGGACCTGCTCTGTATGACCAACCGATTTATCATTTCAGTTTCTACACTTTGACATGTTGAGTCATAAAGATAGTTACAGTCTGAGATTAGTTTTGACTTTTTAACCTAAAACTTTATCTTATGGATGTATGTTGTTGCTCACCGACACCAGACTGTGGCGCTTCTAGTAGACTTTATTAGCATTTTGGCATGTTAATATACCATTTTACGCTAACATGCTAAAGCTGGAGTTGACAGTGAGGTGAAGTCGGAGGGACTAACAGCTACGAAACCCAAAGGCTGAAAGAAAATGGCCACCGTAGAAAATACATCCTTATGATTTGGGAAACATGAACTTTCCTTCTGTGAGTTCACAAAGACCCAAAAGATTAAACATATCTTGAATTTAACCAAATATCTTGTGGGGACTTTGGGAGCGCTATACTCTACAGTGTCCCACCCTGACCTGCAGTGGACTATGACGGGGTCTTTGGTCCTGTTGGCTTGCTGGCGGACAATGTGGACAAACTGCAAGATGCTTTCGATGGCGTTGACCGTGGGGACGCCGTGATCCGGCCATGAAGTGTAGTTCAGGTGGAGGATGTCCTGAGTCTCATCAGCCTGCAGGGGAGACACAGAGCAGCTCGTACATGTTGGATTTACAGCAGCCTCTGGTGGTCAACAGTGGACCTGCAGCTTCCAGGCTGAGAATGTGCTACTCACATAGCCCAGTCTGAACTTCCTGATGGTCCACTCCGGAGACTCGGCCTCAGAGAGCATCTCCACGCTGATCTCTCCGTACAGCACGGGCTCGTCTGTGAACGGCCAGTAGTGATCGCACTTCACCTGGAAACGCACCACACATTACAGCTGCAGTTACTGTCTCTGTCCACCGGGGGGCAGCAGAGCAAGCTGATCATGTCTCCTGAGTCTGATGTTCTATAAAATTATAAAATCAGACTCTGGGTTGTTCAGTGGCTTGACATCTTCCAGCGGTGGAAAGTAACTAAGTACAGTTACTCTGTTGCAGAAGTGAAACTCACCCTGCGTCGCTCGTTACACTGAGTCAGCATGACAATGATCGGAGATTGCTGCTGCAGAACCATCTTCCAGAAATCATTCCGTGTTTCAGGCAGCGGACCCTGAGTGGCGATGTACTCTTTAGCGTGTTTGTAGCCCTGAAGGTCAAAAAGCAAACACACTTTTACTGTCGCACAGAAGCGATGGGGGGAAAATAAAGCAGGTGGCGTTAATTCACTCTGACGGTTTGTGTTTTCTCGGAGAAGCAGAGAGGATCCTCCAGCTGGCTCAAACTCACAGGGATGTAGTTGGCGTTGATGTAGTCTGAACCTTCGTCATCGTGCATCGAGATCAGCTTCACCCGACTGAAGTCGTCTGGAGGGAAGAGTTTAAAAAAATCAGTCCGCACGAAACCAGCTGCTGCTCAACTGGACGTGTTCAGCAGCAGTTTGTTGGCCAAGTCTTTGTTTCTGTCGCACAGCTTCGTTTGCATCGTCTGATCTTCAGAATCAAGTCTGACGGATCCTGAACTGCTTAATTAGCCGAATATAAAAGTAGGTGTTTGACTCACAGGGGAGGATGTTGGTGTATCTGTTCTTCGGCCTGTTGACGAGCAGGTCTGCTGCATCATGGCAAAGATCCAGACCGACGCTCTTCAGCTCCTGAAGACAACAACACGTCTGAAACATCTGCACGACTCAGAATATTCAGGTGGAGTCAAAGTCATGTGAAGATGTAAACTGAGTTCTGTCGAAGTGAATCCTTTTGTTATTTAACATTTTCTTGCCGACAGTTTTTATTTGGGAAGTTCAGGGTTTGATGTTGGTGAACGTCAGCGATTCTCATCTGTGAGGTTTATAACAAACCGCCGAACCGATTATACTGATTCACTAAACGACACTAGTTCTTCGATGCGTCGACTTCACGGCAGGAAATCAGAATAAATAAATCAACTATGAAACTTTTACCTCAAACTGCAGAGAGAACTTGTAGCCCGAGTCTTTGCTCATTTCTTTGAAGTAGGCGTCGAAGTCGTCCAGCTGCACCGGACTGAAACAAGACGAGTCACAAAACGCAGAAACACTCACAAATCGGTTTCAGAGGTCGTGTGTTGTGTTCACATCCACAGTGGACGAAATATTTAACAAACGTCCACTTTTACACTCGAAAGCCATCTTTCCAGACAACTTCCTGTCGTCATTTTACCCTTTAAATTCACTCTAAAATGTGAGTTGCTCCTGGCTGGAAGCACTGAAGGACTTGCATTTTTAGCCTTTAACCGTTGTTTCCAAAGAGTTTAGTTTATTTGTGTTTTTAAACTAACTTAAAGCCTCATATTCAGATTTATTATTCTACGATCCATCTGCGTTTCTGTCACGTTTCCTCCTGACTGAAGGTTAAAAACTGTGTTTCACTTTCATCTGCTGGATTAAACAGTTTGGATGTTCTGTTTCTGGCTGAAGGCTGCTGTTAGTGCGATGGCAGCACACACACACACACACACACACACACACAC
>JAVQJF010052898.1:0-13787 GCA_036023855.1 Gadopsis marmoratus | reverse complement strand
TAACTATATATCTAACTATATAGCTATATATCTAACTATATATCTCTAACTATATAGCTATATATCTAACTATATATCTAACTATATAGCTATAGATATATATCTATATATCTATAACTATATCTGTCTAACTATATATATCTATAACTATCTATCTAGTATATACTATCTATCTAGTTTAAAGGCTAAAGTGAAAAACAGAGTTTTAAGCTTGTTCTTGAAGATGTGTAGCAGCTGGCTTCCCTGATATCCATTGGCAGTTTGTTCCAAAGCTTTGGGGCATAATTGATAAAGGCTGCATCCCCAATTTTCTTACTGCTGTTTCTGGGAACATTCAATAGTCCAGCAGCAGATGATTCGAGTGTTCTTGAAGGCAAATAATTATCAAGGTAGTTGGAAATGTAGCTTGGTCCCAGCCCATTTATCAATTCAATTCTAAATGTTACAGGAAACCAGTGCAAAGCAGCTAAAACTGGACTAATGTGCTCTAATGAGGATTTTCTATTTCTTTCCCCAGTGGACTCTCTGATCAGATGG
Source organism: Gadopsis marmoratus (assembly GCA_036023855.1). Classification (NCBI taxonomy): domain Eukaryota; kingdom Metazoa; phylum Chordata; class Actinopteri; order Centrarchiformes; family Percichthyidae; genus Gadopsis; species Gadopsis marmoratus. Next base: position 13,250 of record JAVQJF010052898.1, on the reverse strand, counting down.
CGGTGGAGGATGAGTGATTGTGTCTTGGACCTGAAAGCTCAAAAACAACCAGACAATCTGCTTAATGTTAGTGCCCGTACTTCTGAGAGGAGACGCCCTTTCATCACCGACGTATTTCGGTCATGTTTCACTGTCGTTTGCTCTAAAACTGTGGAAACGCAATACAACTAAGACACACCTGCCTTTTCTACGCGATTCCAACTTAAAACCCCTTCAGCATGCTGGTTGGAGTTTTGTTTTCAAAGGCAGAGCTTCTGTTAGGGGGAAAAATGACAGTAGTTCAAATTATTACATTACTACACCGTTTGTAAGTTGACCTCAAACCTTCTTGTTACTTATCTGCTTATTTATCGATGTAGCTCTACTTCCTGCTCTTTATGAAAAGCTTTCTTCTTCAAATGCAGTTGACAGAAATAAAACGTACTTTAGATTTGATTCAAATCAAAGCATAACTAAACATGGCTACAAATAGGGCTGTCGATTGCTTTTTCAATACATTTACTATTTCCCAGAGAAACCCCAAAGATTCAGTTTACAGCAATGAAGCTGAACCCGTGGAATGTTTGGAGGTTGCGCTCGATTAGTTACTCGAAGAAGCTACAAACGTCCGACTCAAATAAGAAGGTTAAGTATCGCGGTTCGTTGTTGTCATCACTGCTACTCTGCCTCTGAGGAGGATTTGTTTGATCAAAGCTGCAATCTACATCCCATCGAAATAAAAACTGCAGTTCAGGCCGTCGTCGTTAACGCCGCGTGTCAAACTTGAGCTGCGACAGCGAAACATTTCAAAGCGGGTCATGTTGGAGCAATAAGAGCTCATCTGTCAGTAACGTGCTAACAGTTTTCTGTGTTTGAGGTCAAACACGTCGTTTTTTTGACGAAGAAGTTACAAACCTTTTGATTATACTTTTCTGTCGCTCCTAAAGCTGTGAATTCTGTTTTATTTGGAAATAGTTTTGTTTGCAGAGACCTGTTGTTTACATATTGTTTGTCTTTATATTCAATGAGCCATAAACTATGCGTCTCCTTAAATCCTGTTGTTTGGGGGGGTGGGGAATATTAACAGGTTTCACGTTCTTGTTTTGCTGGTCCTGAGGACCAACGTGTGAGAAAATAAAACTAACAGCTTTCATTTTACACTAGTTGTGATTTTTGCTATTTCAGCTTCATACTGTTGCACATGTTGCGTTTGTGTCATGGGAGTAAAAACCGTAAAAACCAGCTTCTGACTTGTAGATTCACGCCTGTAACCAAATCAAAATGACCACTTTGATGTTTCTGCGCTTACGATACATCAGTGCCTTCCATCAGGTGAAGTTCACTGTCACACTAAATTTATAGTTAGAGTCAATCCCAAAGTGTTGGATGATTTTTGACAGCTGTGTGTTTTCTTCCCCTCTTATAAACTAAAGACATCTGACTCCTTTTTCAAAACGTAACATTTTGAAAGTTTAACCCTGTAAATTGCTATTGACACCAAACCCTGGTGAACTACAGGTGAGTTTGGTTGCTTTTGGCTCTGAGATTCAAACGAGAGAGAAGTGAAAGCAGTTTGCAGTTGATACAGATTCATAACAGTGCGAGGAGACATGCGTTTTCTCGCCAGTGATGTTCGACGTCTCTCACACCAACAAGATCAAGATATCTTTATTATCCCCTAAGGGCAATCTGTTCCACAGTTCAACATAGGCAGCCCGAGCAACGACCAAGACAACACAACCAAAAAAATCACATCACATTATTTAAAAAGCCAGTGGCCGCAGGAACAAATTAGTTTTTAAGCCTATTAGTTCTGCACCTTGGCAAACTGTATCTGCGGCCAGATGGAAGCAACTTAAACTCCTCACACAGGATGGCTTGGATCAGCCAGGTTTGACTGGGCTTTCTTCAAAGTCCTACTTTTATATAAATAAGAGAGGTTGGTTAAGGGAATGCCTGCAATTTTACTGCACACCTTAACGACAGCCTGTAAGCTGTTCCTAAGTGACCCAAACCAACTGACGAGAGAAAAAGTGATGACAGATTCAATAAAACAAGAATGAAACATTTTCATAAGTGTTATCAACTTTAAAGTTATGCAGCTTCCGATAGAAATACATACGCTGATGTGCTTTCGTACACACAGCGTCCACATGGGGCTCGAAGGTCAACTCATCGTCAGTTATAGTGTCAAGATGTTTGTACTGCTGCAGAAGCTCAACAGCCAGATCACGTATCATTACAGGTGAGATGTCCAAAGGATTCTTCCTAAAATCTATGGACATCTCTTTGGTTTTGGACACGTTAATGTCCAAAAGGATGACTTGCACCAGTCCATAAAATCTGCCACCACAGGGCCAAAAACAGAAAACAGAAGAGGTGAGAGGATGCACCCCTGAGGTGAACCGGTGGAGGAGTAGGCAACATCTGATAAAACCCCATTAACCTTCAGACGCTGCGACCTTCCAGTCAAGAAGTCCATCAGCCAACATATCAGGCCAGGATCAATATTGTGGCTGCACTTTAACCTTCTAGCTAAACTATGGGGCTGGATACAGTTAAAAGCTGAGGAGAAATCAATAAAAATAAGTCTCACTAGAGCCTTAGCACCATCTAAATGTGTTTAAATTCATCTAAATTCTAATGTTCTAATTCTAATGTAATTCACCATCTAAATTCATGTTTAAAAGGGTGCTAATTGCATCGTCAACACCTCTGCCTGACCTGTATGCAAATTGTAGGGGGTCCAAATCACGTTGCACTGTGCTCTGAAGGGCGACTTTCACAATCCTTTCAAATGATTTCATGGTAAGAGAAGTAAGCGCCACAGGTCTGTAGTCATTTGATGACTTGGGAGAATTGTTTTTTTGGCACAGGTACAATAATAGAATCTTTCCAAAGTAGAGGAACCCTCTGGAGATGAAGTGACAATGAAAAGATATAACAGAAAACATCTGCCAACTGTTCAGCACAATTTTTAAGTAATCGACCTCCAATGCCATCAGGGCCGGGACCTTTCCTCTCCTTTACCCCTCGGAAGGCTTTCAGGACCCAGACTCCTGTCAACACGAACACTACTTTGCTCGGAGACAACGTTCTTAAAAGCCGACAGCGCCTCGTTAAAATCATACGCATTAAAACGATTATACAAAATGTTCAGTTCATTTGACAGGTCAAAGTCTGACCTGCCATTAAGGGAAATTGAGCACTTCTTGTGCTGCATCCCCATCATGGACTTCACCCCCTCCCATGCAGGGCGTGAATCAGAGCCAGGCATGCGTTCCACTTTGCCCTTATAGTTACTGAACACGACGTTCACCTGCAACAACAGACAGAAATGTGAAAGTGTCGGCACAGTTTCAACTGTTTGTGCGAACAACAAGTTGTGTTTTAAACTTCAGAGACCAGAGAAGCCAGTCTTCTGGTTCGTCTTAAAATTTTACAATAAAGTTCATGTGACCGCAGAGGGGAACTATTTCTTGTGTGCAAATGCCTCATATACTTGTCTGATTTTGACCTGTAATTGTCTGGTTCTTCCAATAAATATTTTTCTCTCGTAACCCTCATGCATCACTATGGACATTTTTGTCCATTTGAGCTAATTGTTCCTCTTCACCTGGCTGTCATTTTGGCTGTGTTAGTGCAAATGGCACAATTTTTCATAACAAAGTCTCTTGACATATTTTGGAATTGAAATTTTTCTAATAGAACACTGGAAAAAATTTACTACCCTCTTAAGTCATTAAGGACAAAAATGTCCACTTCCTAAAAACTGCTATAAAAACCTTACAGATCAATATTTTTTTGCATAAATCTCTTTATTTTAACCCTTTAAATAACAGTTTGATTACGTGATGCTAATATTTTCATGGAAACATTTATTTTTCCATATAACAAATGTTGGGGAGCTGGGGTATTTTTATTCTTTTTATCAGTCTTGGATATGTCAAAGATTAGCCAAAATATTGACTTTGATGCATTATTAGTTTTTGTGTAGCATCAGATTTAAAATTTACTACCCTCTTGAGTCACTTGAGGACAAAAATGTCCCATTAGGTCCCATTCAAACCACATTTTTTAATCTCATAGCCATTCCAAATTATAATCATGCATTCTGTAATGTTAGGGTTTCATTCTTGAGAAAAATTTTAAAATTTGTCATTTTTACTGTTCTCCACTAAAATCAGCCATTTCCCCCATTATAGGCCTCTGCATAAAATGTTTGTCATGTATCTGTGTTTCAGCACCTATTTCATCTTTGGCATTTCCAAGACTGACTTTAAAAAAAAATCCCCCAGCCCCCCAACATTTGTTATATGGAAAATAACTAATTTGTGTTTTTTTTTCATAAATAACAACAGTGACATCAAGTAATCAAACTGGCATTTAAAGGGTTTAAAATCCTCAAAACGATTGAATGTTTGGTAGTTTTGAACAGGGCTGAAGTTGTTTAAGAGATTTATGCAAAAAAAATATTAATCTCTAAGGTTTTTATAGCAGTTTTTAGGAAGTGGACATTGTTGTCCTTAATGACTTAAGAGGGTAAGACATTCTTTTCACAGTGTTCTATTAATTTTTTTTAATTTTAATTCCAAAATATTTCAAGAGAGCGACTTTGTACGAATAATTGTGCCATTTGCACTAACACAGCCAAAATGACAGCCAGATGAAGAGGAAAATTTTGCTCTGAGGGTTAAAACAGCGACCGACAGAACAAGAGGTATGTAATAATTACTACTGGTTCATTTTGAGTGAAAGACTGTTTTAGAAAAGTTAATATTTCAAACATGATAATTATAATGTTTAAAATGAATAAAAGTACCTTCAGTTTGATTCAATTTTATGGATTTCCTGGTGAGTCATCTCTCCTGGAGCTGTTTTTCTGCTCGGTACAGTGGTGTGGTTTCTCCTGTGAACAAATAAATAAAAACAAATGGATACATAAAGTTTGCTGATAATCTACTAACAAACATTTTCAGGAAGGCAGTTTGCATTTCCCACTAAATTTAAACCTAACTATATTTAAAAGTTTGACCTCACTCTTCAGCCTCCACATCGTCCGTGTAATAAAAACACCCACGCAGGCACAAAGTATAACACGATCACTGAACGTCCCTCGTGTCTGGATCTGATGCAGGAAACGGAAGTTGGTGGATGCGATTATACACAATTGCAGAGCTAATGCAGCCGCCGTGTTAATAGCTGGCAGAGTTGAAGTGGGCCATAATGAAATCGGTGTCCTCTGTGTGGAGAAGAGAGTTTACTTCAAAGCATCAAACTTACATGAGAATTAAAACCAGGTGAAAGAAAGAGAGGGCCACTAAAGTATTTAAAACTGAAGTTTAAGATATCCATTTTTTTCCCCTCGATAAATCGAGGGACAGATAATCGATTAAATATTTAAGAAGAAAAGCCCAAAAAACATCACTAGTTCAAGGTTCTCAAAGGTGTATCTGCTGGTTGTTGTAGCCATAACTTTATTGACACAGAAAGACATCTTAAGGTGTCACATCTTGACACATCTGACTTGACAGGCACCTACAGACAATTTAAATAAAAAGGGCACAGCTTGAGCAAACTGAACTGTCAGAGACGTCTGCAACCAGTAAATCTCTTCTTCATCACCACTTCACAATAACTGCTCCAAACATCCTCAAACAAAACCTCTTTCAAACCCCTTTCATTTCCTGAAGCACAGCTGTAGCTTGATTTAATTTTTCAAATCATGTCAAAACTGTCAAGGTTTCCATTAAAGGGACGAAAAATGGCACAAAAAGAACAATGCAACAGTACATTTAAATGAGAACTGCAGCGTTAGCTTCCTGCTTCTTTCACTGGTGAGCAGCTTTCCTTAACAATATAAAAGATTCAACTAATGGCTAAAGCTTTCTGCTTTATATTAGGCCTCCTGTCAATCACCTGATTCAAATGAAACAGAACAGAAGACTCGGTTTTGCACAAGTGCAGGTTATGTTGAGACCCGATTTCCTGCAAATAGTAAATTCTAAAATTCTTGTGTTACACGTATGAAACAGTGAAGACGAAAAAGAATGTTTCTAAAAGCTGGAACGTGCTGGATACAGCTGGATATTTACGTTTAAACAAACAACTGTTTTGGGAGTATTTTTATCCTTATACTAGATATGCTTTGCCAAAGCAACGTTACAGTTCCACAAACAGACTGGGAGAGAACGTGCCATGTGTTTACGAAAAACTTCCAAGTTTTCAATTTAAACTAGAAAAAATGCATTTCCTGAAGAAAATGCGTGTGAATGCTGAAAAGCTGAAAGGCTGTCGCTAAACTGGATAGCTGTGCAAAAGAAATGTGAAATGAATTGCCAGAATTAGAAGCTGAAATGTAACACATGGAAGCTAAGAGCTGAAATACAAATTAGCAGAAAGCTAAACTGTGATATTGTAATGATTTGTTAAAAAAAGCACAATATGTTAAGTATAAATTGTGGAAAAAATATCAAAAATATCTAAAAATAAAGTTTGTTGAAAGGCTGACACTAAACCAGATAGCTGACTTGAATGTTGAATAATATAGAAAATAGCTGAATATGAGCTTAAATGTCCTCGAAGAGGTTAACATTTTGATAATTTATCAAAAGCTCAAAGTATGAAGAGGTTTTAAGAGGAGGAAGATGATTTGAAGGCTATTCTTTCCTAAGGGCACTAAAAAGTTGCAAAAAGCTATTGATTTGTTAAAGAAAGCACAATATTTAAAGTATAAATTGTGGAAAGAAAGAATAAAAAATGGAAATAAAATAGAAACATAACTGTCCTTAAATAGCTCAACATTGTTACATTTCTGCAGAAAGAAGGAGAGAATAATTTCAGTAATATCTGACTGATGTGGAATATTTTAAATGTAGTCGTAGTTTTGTAGGAACATGCACAGACCTGCTCGTTGAAAGGCCTTTCAACAAATATGATCTCTCTACTTTTGAAAATCTCTACTTTCCTCTTTCCTCTCAAAATTTCGATCACTCTCAAATCCACATTTTTAACACTGCAGACAGCCCACACCGAGGCGTTGCCAATAGTTTCATCTTTCCAGCCGTACCTTTGCTGTGGAGATTGGACTCACGGTTCTTGATCTAGAATCACTTGTTTGGCTGAACGTATTCTAGCTGCAGTCTCCCTCAGTGGCTGATTCTAAACAGCTGCAGACAATTAAGCTCAGTCACAGTAAGACACACACACACAGAGGCTGTGGCTGACCTCTAACCCAGGGGTCGGGGGTTCGAATCCAGCTCTTTAACATACTAATTATAAAATTTCAAGCCAGCTATTCCGTTTGGCGCAAGCCTTTCAACCAATATTCAAACATTCCACATCATTCAAACATTTTCAGGATGATTCAACATTCGGGCCAGCTATTCAGCTTAGCGTGAGCATTTCAACCACACTTCCACAATTTATACTTAACATATTGTGCTTTCTTCAACAATTAATAACAATATCACAGTTTAGCTTTCAGCTTATTTGTGTTTCAGCTCTTTGCTTCTTCTTCCAGCTGATACATTTCAGCTTCCATTTCTAGCAATTCATTTCACATTTCTGCATTTCAGATTTGTGCATTTTCTGCAGTTTTTTGCACAGCTATCCAGTTTAGCGCAAGCTTTTCAGCTTTTCAGCATGCACACGCATTTTCTAAAGGAAATGGAAATTTTCTAGTCATTCTTAATAGGGCCAACAATTTGCAAAATGCTTAATATTTTAAAAAGCATAAAGGTTATAAAAGTGAAAAAAAACACACCGTCATGTCCTTAAAGAGCTGAACATTTTGATAGTTGAATGGTTTCTGTAGCACAAAGTATGCTGAAGGAGGCCAAACAACGTATGGAAGAATAAGAAGTGAGTAATAATAAATGCTGCTGAATCAGCACTCACACTAATAAATCATTATAAAACATATATTTTCATTCTGTTAATGTCTGTGAAGTGTCACAGTTAAGTGATTCTGTGTCAAGTTGTGTTAAATTGCCTTTTCTGTATTGTTTTTACATAACTTTACATTTGGGCCACCAGAAATGTGTTTTGGCCACCAAATTTAGGAGCTTGGTGGCCCGTGCTTGAAAATGTTAGCGTCTATCCCTGATAATGCAGCTACACTACAGAAGTTTGTATAAAGGTACAAAATATTTCTGATAGTTTGATAAATGATGCCTTTCCAGTGTAAACCTGGATCCCTGGAAGATTATGATTTATTCAATATGTGATTAGTTTGGAATCATTTGAAAACACTAAACCACTTTGCAGCAGCCTGAATGTGGCACACGTGTGCTGCAAAGTACGCCAAGCTCCATTAAAATGTAAAGCCGTGTCATCCAACACTCATCTTTCTCACGGAGGCAAACCAGAGATTGTCCGCATGAATGATTTTTGGTGTAGAAAAGCAATTATGTGTAATTACAGAGGGAAAAAAAAATAAAAAATGGTGATGCGAGTGAGAAGCTGCCAGCAGAGATAACTGTTGTATCACAGCCAGGGGAACACTGTACAATCAGAGCACTTTCAGCGGGAATCAGCACTAGAGGAGCAAAGTATTATTCACTCATCTGCGTAGGAATTCCCTAAGGTGACCTTCAAGCCTGTTGTTTCATTTCAAAAACACGCGGCCGCCGATTAGTAAATAAGCATCGTTTCCTAAATTCCTGGGGGAGTCTGTTATATATGGAGGTTTTTGATTGACAATTTCATGAAGCTTTTAATGAAGTGTTCGCCATGTTTGGATCAGAGGGGCTGATTACATCGCAGGCAAGAAGACCTCCCCCCAAAAAAGATCTCACAGCAAACTCAACTCGTAATAATGAGGCTGAAATTACTTCGAAATCGGAATCCAACAGGAATATAAAGACAGAGAAACTAGCTGCGTTACGTGGACAATATTTATTCAACCTGATTGAAATCATGAATAGAACAAGATTCCAACTTCACCGTTTACATGGACGCTACATAAAGTGATGCAGCAGGATGCGTTTACATGCCCCAAATCATTTCATCAGAATAGAGCTCTTTTCTTTCCCCGCTGTGGACGGCTGTGAAGAGTCTAAGATAACGGAAGAAGAACTTTTTTCCCGGCTCAGTTCATCTGGCTTGATTCCGAACGACCCGCTGTTTTGAGCCTTTTCGGCCATCTGTGTTTAAAGGTCTCCAACAAAAAAGTTGGTTCAGCCGCCGAGCAGTTTAGTTTTGCTGCCGCCATGTTTCTGTCTGTCCCTCAGACCCGTTCACGTCACCTAATGTTCCCTCCACGTTGGGCAAACATGCACAGAAGGAATATATTTATTCCAACCAAGGACAAATGATTAACATGGTTATACGGTGCTAACAGGTTCCTATTGAACGGATTATTAAAAGGTTTACACCCCCCGTCTGATTGGACATTATTCCCATTATTAGTGGAATATTAAGGCCCATGTAAACGCAGCTACTCTTTCAGATTCTGTTCACATTTCCATTCATCTGATCACATCTCGCCTGTCATGTAAAGCTTACTTTATATATAGACGAGATATGGGAAGCACGGAAGGCCAAGCATGAGGCATCCACCCTGGTGTTTGGAGACGTTCACCATCAGAAGCAACAGCAACAGCAACATTCAGCTCATCCGCAGAGCAAACGAGTCGGCGGACGCCGCCGGAGCGAGGCAGAGCACAGGCGACGTCAGAGCTGCAGCAACGGGCCGTAATTAAAGCTCATTTCACGCCGCTGCAGGTCGTGATGCTGCACACGCGCAGCTATTTGTCTAAATTAGTTAGGATGCTCAGAAGCACAACACACCCGTCGATCAATGCACAACCTGCTGATGGAGGCTGTCTGGCCAAAACATGATGGTTTGTTTATATTCATGACACTAATTAATTTTCTTTATCTCTTTTATTCCCCCTCTTTCTTCAAGCAATTTTGGGTTCTATTTAGTTTGTAATGAACAACATCAATACGCTTGAAATTGAGCCGATATGCGTTTTGAGAGAGCTGCAGTTTTTTACAGGTCTTCACTCACTCTAATTAAGAATGAATCATATAATTATTAGCTAAAAGCTTAGACGTGTTTAAGACGTTAACCGTTCAAAGCTTATAGCAGGGCTGACTCAGTCATGCTAAGTCATGCTGCTATAGGCCAAGACTGCCGGGAGACTTCCCATAATGCTAGTTACTAACTCGACTGCTTCCCGTAGTTATATGCTTTTTCTCCTATTGCTTTCTTCATGTATTTCTGCCTCTGGATCTTTGGAGTCTGGATCTATGATTGCAGCCGCCTGCTGCTATCATTGTTATTGCTCTTATTATTAGTATTACTACTTATTATATTGCTGCTAGTATTATTTTTATTAATATTAACATCAGTAGCCATCCTGTGCTAATTGTTGGCTCTGTTGGGCACATAAAGAGTCGGTCTAGACCTGCTCTATATGAACAATTGCCCTGAGGTAACTTTGTTATCATATGGCGCTATATAAATAAAACTGAAATGAAACTGTATTACTCACCTTGTTAAAAGTGTGTAATGTATATATATATATATATAAATAACTGATTATTTCAACACAATAATACTATTTTAGTTAGAGTACAAGAACTGAGCTGCAACCATAGATATACAGTCATATCTATGGCCAATAAAACTATAAAAGGCTGCAGTCTAATCTGAAATCAACTTTTGTTGTAGTTTTGTTTGTGTTTTAATAATGATTAAAAAAAAATAAATCTTGACGCTGACCTCCCTTAATTTTTTGCATGTGTGCACTTTTTTATCATTCCTATTTGAAGACCCCAGCAGAGTTGCAGGCTCTCCCAGCAGGGAGCAGTGTTGGTTTGTGTTGCTGTGTGACGCCTGCTGAGGTGATTCTTTGTCTTGCTGAATGGGTTTTGCTGCCTGTCAATAAAGCAGCCAAGCAGGGAGAAACAGTCTGTCTGTCACGAGCCCCTCTGTGGCTGCTCAGAGTGCAGCTTTCCCCCCCTGGCTCACTCGCTCTCTGTCTGTCTGTCTGTCTGTCTGTCTGTCTGCCTGCCTGCCACTGTCTATATCTGTCTGTGTTTATCTTCGCCTGTCTCTCTCTCCAGCTGCCTCGTCCATCACGACGCAGACAGGATCTCCTCCGTCTACATTTCAGGCGTTTAGCTGATGCTGTCATTCAGAGCAGCTCAGAACATTTTTGCAACACTGGAGTAAGTGCTGCACTTGCTACTTTTCCAACCTCGTAGGTAAAGAGTTCACTTTAACAAACACTTTAGCACTTACAGAAAAAATACTATTTTAACTATCCCGCATGGAAAAAATAATACATCTAATAATACACCTGTTTGAGGATAAGCACTGTACTTATGTACACTTGAGGTACTTTGACTTTATCTTCATTTTGCGCAACTTTTTACTTCATCTACACTACATGACAGAGGCAAATATTGTACTTTTTTCTGCACTTGTCTGACAGCTACAGTTACTTTTCTGATTATAACTTTTCATACCCTTCCTGTCAAGTGAAAAACACTTATCGCCACATTTGGCAATTTCAAATTTGAATGTTTCTGATAAACTGAAGGATTAAGTGTTCTCGTAAACCAAATAAACTATTTAAAACCCCCCCGTTGGATCAGCTGGGAAATGCATCGTCACAAAGCTGAAAACTGTTAACAACAACTGTTTGGTTAAACAGTAAAATTAATCCAAAACCATCTTATCTAATAGGAAAACACTGACATTCTACTGCAGAATGAGTACTTTTACTTTGATACTTTAAGTGTATATTGCTTACATACTTTTACCTAAGTATGGTTTTGAATGCAGGACGTCTTAGTTTATAGTGTGATATTAGTACTTTTACTTCTGAATACTTCTTCCACCGCTGACTTACTCGGATTTACCATGCTAGATTTTCACATTTTAAAAAACTAATTTTCCACTCCATGCACACCTGATTTTAATAATCTTGTTTTTGTGGACCTCCAGTGGTTGAAGTCATTATCGAACTGCAGTGATTTCATTACAAATGAACAGAACAGACTTGACTCTTTCAACCAATAGAGGTCAGTGAACAGTAATATTAATGCAAAAACATCATATGTAATAGGAAAACACTGACATTCTACGGCAGAATGAGTACTTTTACTTTTCAGCTTGGTGTTCAGTTACTCTTTGGACAAAAATCTTAATTTTTTTACGTTGTCTCATGGTTGCCTATTATTGCCTATTTAAAGAGGAAGTATAATATTGTTGAGATTTGACAACATTTCATTTAGCACTAAAACTATAAGTGTATTAACTGATTAGCTGGTTGACAAAATGAATCGACAACAACTTTGATCAGTGATTGATTTAAGTCATTTATCAAGTAAAAATGCCAAAATGTCATACAACCAGTTTCTCAACTGTGAATATTTGCTGCTTCACTTGGATTCATATCTTTGAAAATTGAATGTTTTTGAATTTTTACTAAGACGTTTACTGCTACCATTACTACTACTATTGCTTTACGTCTGTATGTGGAACTGTACTGTGCTGCTGTGTGTTCTCTTTCCTCCTGCTCTCTCTCTCTCTCTCAACCCATCCAGTCAAGGCAGATGACCGGAACCCAGAGTCCTGGTTCCGGTTCTGCTCAAGGTTTCTGCCTGGGTCTCTGTAAATACAGAGTCGGTCTAGACCTGCTCTATATGAAAGAGCGCCATGAGATAACTTTGTTATGATGCCACATATATAAATAAAACTGAGTTGAGTTGAGTTTCTACGCTGACAAGCTAGAGAGCTAGCCGGCTCATCGACTTAGTACTAGGTAGCATTTCGATTTTGTTTCTATAAATCAAAAAGGACAAACTAAAAAGGGATCCCCAAAACTGCTTGGAGGCATTTTAAAAACATAATTAGCTTGAAACACTTTTTTTCCCTCCCCTCCATATTTTTGAAATCATCTCATGACCTGCTGACATGTGTTGGCCGCCCTGAAGTGCAGCTGGGAATCATTCTGGCAGAGGTGGAGGCAGGCAGAGCGGCTCCATCTAAATATTCTGCTGTATAAATTCACTGTGGAGGGATTCTCAGCACAGTCTCTAGTCTAATGGGCAGATAGCAGAGTAGCCATATCAACACGCAGTGCTCCCCTGAGCCTGTGATAGATTACTTGTGTCGGTTTGGGAATATGCTTGTGTGTTTTATGCATATATCTGTACCCGTGTGTGAATGCGAGTATATATATATATATATATATATATATATATATATATATATATATGTGTGTGTGTGTGTATAGAGGTATGTGTTTGAG
>JAVQJF010052888.1:0-47865 GCA_036023855.1 Gadopsis marmoratus | reverse complement strand
AGAGAGAGAGAGAGAGAGAGAGAGAGAGAGAGAGAGAGAGAGAGAGAGATAACACACTCCTCTAACTCGATTTACTGGAGCTTCTGTCGCGGGCATCTCCTCCTCCAATCTGTCTATCTGCCCGACTCCCTCCCCCCTCATCTCAGCAGCAAGGCAAAGCAGCTCCTGCTCTTATGATGCAGGGTCGTTTCAAAGTGGCAGCCTTTCATTTGGGATTCACATTTAGGCAACAGTTCGAGGCCTACAGATTTTAAGCTAGTAGCCCAAAAAGGGATCCTTGCCATCAGATGCAGGATGGGGCCGCGACGAGCATTTCAAAGTTTGGTAACGGCGTAACGGTTGCTACACACGTCACGCTTTCCATTTCTCACACACATTTATTTCAATTCGTAAATTGATCTTTTGGTCCGTCAGAAGAAGAAAAAAAAGTAATAAAAGCCCATGGTCATGTATGAAGAGGATTATAATTACAGTAATATAAAAACGGATGAAAGCATCAAATCTTTGAGAAGCTGGAACCAGCACATGTCTGCGATTGTTGTGTGATAAAAATTAACTAATTGTTTCAGCACTAATGCAGGCTGCTGTATTCCTAAAGCCTCTAGTATAACAAAGTTAACTGCAGGTTCTTAGCCCAACACTTCCTTTTGAAGTGGAGTAATAGTCGCCCTCACTGTATTCTGGCTAAGAATCCAAAAAAGGAAACATGCCAGGAAGGACACTCAATATGCTTTAATAATCCCACAATGCAGTGATATGGGGCACAGTGGCATTTCAGGAATAGTCCCCAGCTGTTCACCCTCAAACAAACCACGCCAATTTGGAAACGTATCAGAACAGAAATGTGGCCTGATTGCCTTGTGTGTTCATTTCCTGCTCTGGCTACTTTCATTTCAGTCAGCGGCGACACCGACAGGCTTTCATGGAGGCTTACGGTGCCATCTGGTGGTCAGAATATTTAATACTTCACAGCCAGGAGGACGACACTTACCCATCCGAATCAATGCTGTGCTCTTGAACCATGGCTTTCAGGGCATCCGAGTTTGCTGAAGAGGTAGAGAGAGGTGGAAAGGGGTAGGGAGAGAGAGAGAGATGCACATTTTCACAGATAGAAGAAAGGAGCAGAGGGAGGGAGAGATAAAAGCAGGGCTGGGAATTAGTGAGGAAAACGCTCCAGTGACTTCAAAAAGCAGAGGGCTTATTGAAAGATGGCTGCAGCAGATTAACTCCTTAACACAATTAAATGGCAACTCATGCAAACAATGAACACAATTACTGTACACAGCAACCTGGGGGGGCATGTTAGTCTGCAAACAAACGGCAGAATATGCCTGAAAAGTTTCATTTCTGTGATGGGCATGCGTTTGGCAGCAGGGGATGAGGTTTTGACTTTCTTATACTGCGCACGAACAACAACAACAATCTTCTGCTCCCAGACAAAGCAGCACGAGCACAGAGCCATGAGCTCAGATACAGATTTACATAATTTGCTCCCAGAGACAGATTTCCCTAAGGCCTGGCCCGCCCTGATGCATTCACTGACTTCCACGTGAGCGTGCTGTGAACACAGATAAAGGCATTTGAACATACCTTTTTGGGGGGGGGGGGGTATTGAGACACAGAGATGACTCACGTAGGTGAACGTTGGAGTTTGATGCCATGTCACGTACGGACGTCCGAGTCAAGCAGCTGCTTTTGCTTATTTAGTCATAGATGTGTGTTATGGAAGAAAACGGGAAACTGTTTTTCTGGCTTTAAGAAAGGAACGCCTGTTTTACTTGCTCTCTATGCCATGTATTTCTGGTCCTTTTGTTACATGGTATTTATTTTATTCCTACAGACACCTAGTCCATTGTAGAAAATGTGACATCATCACAGACGTTGCCAGCGCAGCTACAATAAATGGGAAAGGTTTTGGGGTCTGTTGCTCTGTAGTGATGGGCTACTTTAGCCTTTAAAAACGCAATACAACGTGGTCAAAAGACCCAGTATACTGCATTTTAAATACACAGTGAATACATCTGTCCTGCTTATGTTTCAGAAATATTCTTTCTTACAATAGTTAATTACAAGAGAACAGAAAAAGGTCACAATATTCAAAACATATGTAATTTATCCTGCAGGTGGATTCATTGCGTCTTCATCCAGTGAGAACAGGTCCGACTGTGGCAGCACCGCGACGCCTTTATTCTGAGATTGTCTGTAGATGGCAGCCTTTGCACAGGAATACAGACTACTCACTTCTTAATCTGCGGCTGCTGGTGGAAATGTAAAAATGCACAGATCACTCCTCGTGTTACCGATGATTGTTTCCATGAAAAGTAGGTTTTCATTCAGTGTAACCAGTAATACAGCTTTCGTACATTTTGTAGGCTGGATGTCGAAAGCACAAACCGCAACATGTCACCAGACTGACGGAGGGTGAGTCACTCTTTACAGACTCCGACTGTACAGCGTTCCTAAGAAAGCAGCTCGTCGGCTCAAAGTTTGCCTCTCGAGGGTGGACGTGGAAATCAACGCAGGGCAAAGACGCCAAAGGCAGGACAACGCTGGCTGCTGTGCGTCACACGTTGGACATGTGGATAAGATAGGAAGGATGGTTTGGGCCTCTTTAGGGATCAATACTCGCAGATAAGCTGCAACTGTGTTTCTCCTGCATTTAACATAAGCAGCGTTGCTTTAACATGCGCAACATCTGAAGACAATAAACTGAAGCCATAGGAATGGAATTAGTTTTTGTGGTTTTCACGGGGCGTAATCCAACTTCATAAACAGTGGCAACAGCTTTAATACTTTAACCCCCCTTATTTATCATCTCTAAGCAGTATATACTAAACAGCAGCAGTTATTAATGTGCAGTATTTGTCTAGTATTTCTCCTGTGAAGACCATTCATCAGGGTATATGCAGGAATTCCAGACCTTTTAAGACCGTTTCAACATATTTTAAGATGCAACTGGTTATCATCCAACACACCGTAACTTACATTTACAGAATTACACCAGTACATTTATTTTGAGATTGCGAAGCAGCCTTAGTTTGACCCAATTCAGATCAGCTGGGAGGGAACAAAGCTCCAGAGCATAAAGTGACTAACCCAAAGGCAAGGTTTGTTAAAAGTAGAAATAGTCTCACACTCTATCACCTTAACAAAACATTTTCATTAACAAACATTTCTATTTGGCTTAACAAATACATCATTGGCCATAAATTATATTAAATCATAAAGGCCTGGACAGTCCCTCTGAAACCATGTTCCGAGGCAGGATTTTCTGACCGCAAACCTCTTAAAATAAATGAGATGTAGAGCTACATTTCCAGGGTGTTGCACTACACCTCGTATCCTAAATGCTTGGCCCGGCACACAGTAAATATTACAGTATAATCTTCTACAGTATAATTTGCCTCCCTCTCCTTTCTTTTCCTTAATCTCCTTGCCGGCTCTCCTTACTCCTCCGCCTCTTTTCCCACCTCGGTTTGATTTATGTGCTGTTGGATGATTTGCTGAAAGCAAATCTTTTCAGTCCAGGGTCTGCTGCCGTAACACAGGATCCTCTTTCACTTCTTCTCCTCTTGTTTGCTCAACACTTCATCTTGAACATATAAAAGTCAGTCAATACATTCTCATGAATTCATTAATGGCCTGAATTAACCTAGACGGACATCGCCGGGCCAAGTCGCAAGTGCGAATTATCTGCCAGAGCAAATAAAACATGCACTTGCAGATTCATCCGGTTCCCAGGCTTCAAACAACCTAAAATGGAACTCAAGACACTTAACCTTCATGTAATCCTTTTATTTTGTGCCTCTTTCAACAAACAGGAATTCCTCCATTTCACGAAAATACGTTGCATGTCCACAGTCGTTAGCCCGATTTCAACAAAACTCCGCTGCCGTGAGAGGTTTATTAGCAAGGAGGGATATTCTGCATTCTGTGCTGGCAGGAAAGACATGTGTCACTAACTATTCTGAGATGGGTTCCACATAAACATACACATCACTATACAGAAACTGACACACCCGGATAGTGTGTGACAAGTGTAGTTGTTAAAACAATAGCGGAGTGTCGACGAAAACGCTTTCACAGAAGGGCGATCCCCCTCCGAGTTACCGGTTTAGAAATACCCAGTAATTAAAAAAAAAGGAGTGGGTGAGAAATGTTCATAAATACCCACAGCCTCTGCGCAGCCATAAGATTATCTGTTGCTTAAATGAAAGAGGCAGAGAAAGAAGGGGAACCTCAACTACTCTGTGTTAGACAGGTTTATAAAAAGGGGGGGGTTGATTTAGTAGGTTGGACACGTACCTTCATTTTTCATTATGTAGTGGACGATCTGTCCGACTGTGTCGTTATTTTCACTGAGGGTGTCGTTCATTTCTGTAAGAGAAACAGAAATATACTTGGTAAGTGTGCAAAAAGTATTCAAAATCATAATGTCCTCAAGCGGCTTTGATGAGCAAGCCTATACAGAAACGTATAGATGTTAAAACGAGAATCGCCAATATTTAGGCTACAGCTCAGTACAAAACAGAGCAGCAAATGCAACAGTAAAGCAGGTAGCAAACTATATATAGCCTAAAATCTTTTACTTTGTAAATGCTAAACATGATAATAAATCAGAACTTAAGAGCACCTAATATTACAACTTGATGACAATACTCCCAGAGGTTATATTGTAAAAATGTTGATTATAGCAGCTTTAAAGGCTCCATCACAGCTGCCAATGGTCACGATACGAGGCTTTTCTAATAATAGTGTAATGATTAACAAACACACTGTTTAATCGTCATACTGTATACATGTCGCTAATCAGTTTTTGTGTGCAAATATCTTCTGGAGGCACCAACTTTCATATAGAAAACTGAATGTCCATTTTGTTAAGATGGCTCAGCAGCTTCATGTGATCAGGACGTGCACAGATCCTCATGAATGTGCTTCCACGCGTGATTAACACATTACTCTTCCAGCAAGTTTTTGGAAACACCCGATATGTCATTTCAGATTTTTATTTATATAGCGTCAGGTCATAACCAAAGGTATAGCTCAAGGCAGCTTTCACAGAGCAGGTCTAGACTGTACTCTTTATAACACGATTACAGACAACCAACAATTTTCTCACGACAGCCAGCGGCAAAGACAAACCCCCTCCGGCGATCTTCCTCGACCCGTCGGGTTGAGAGGGAAAGAGAGCAGGAGGAGGAGAGAGAACATGCTGTACAGAAGTACAGTACCACAAAGAGATGTAAAGTAATAGTAGTTATAATAGGTCATTTTAACAGTCACCTGCACAGTGTAAAGGTTACAACTTATAAAAGTCAGCCAAAGAGACAAAAGCACAGAGAAAGATTTAGAAAGAGAGGAAACCTGATCGTTGCGAAACAAGAGAAGAATGGAACGACTGAACGCGTGAAGCCAGAACACACAAGCAATGTTTGTTTTCGTTTCACTCCCCACCAAACCCCCACCCCAACCTCATTCTTTTGTTTTGGACACATGATGGAGATGTGAAGGGTTGGGCACACCGAGGAAAGACACACGCAGGGAAAAACTATTGCGCTGCTGGCAGGGAGCTCACATGTACTCCGCACCTGTCTACGAAACCTAAAGCTGCAGTAGGAAAACCTGGGCAAACCTATGCAAAACCTCCCCCCTCTCTGTCTGCTGCCTCGTATCCCTCCACCGAGCCCACAACTTCGATCGGCAGCAGAAGGAGTCGGTCGTGCCTCGTAGGTCTCGCTCTCCGTGCCGTGAGGCTCTGGCCAACATGCGAAGTAGCGGAGACACATGCCAAGAGGAAAAACTGTCAACAGGTCCGTCACACGATGACGGATAAGCAAGGCAGTCAGCACGGACTCTCGCCTATCTTGGCAGCACGGTGTAAACAGAGCAGTCGCTCCACAACATCCTGCGATGTTCCCCAGGGTAACCCAGTGGTGCCAGACGTTGCAGGTCTGCACACGAGGATCGCTCTCACTCCGTGAGGCCATGCCACGTACCGTACTAGCAAAATGGCTCAGGACCAGAAAGGGGAAGGCTGAGCGAGTAAACTTTATATTTTCCACTGTACGCTGAAGTTCAGAGCACGACAATCCCCGACGTGCCAGAAAACTCAGAGTTAAGCATCGTCTGCCGCTTAGTTCGATGACTCGGGAACATGTAAATGCCAAACGCGTCTTCCTGGTGTCTACTCGCCTCCACTCCTTAAAAAAAAATAAATAAAAAAAAGACAGCCAGAGAGGAATCTGGCTGAGACATGGCTGTGACTTAATAAGAGAATGGCAAACGTGCTCTCAGCATCACCACAATAACTTAAATACACCACATGTTTGTGAGTCCACAGGAGATTCCATCAGTGCAAACACTGAAAACCTCTTCTGAAATGATGGTGCATGAAATGAATTCCTTAAGCAACATTCCGACATACTAGATTTTTTACTGTGTTTTAATATTGTTTAAGGCATAAAGACATATGGAGAAACACTTGCTACTGTGTTTGTGCAAATTAAGGCACCACTAACATCACCCAAGTCCATTCGTATCAGCATCTCTCTGCACCGACAGTACCGTGGTACACACCAAACTCAGACTCACGAACGCAGTACAAGTCTGCAGGCAGTCGCAGGCAGATGAGAGCATCCAGTGATTTCGTCGCACGATTGCCGAATCACGGCATTACATTATAGGAAAATGGAAAACCTCATGCAGACTAATTTGGAAACCAACTCAAAAGAAACAAATCACTTCTGCATTTACTTTCCCATCGACTGAAACGCCACAGCATCACAGTCTGACGGATGGCAGCGAGCGTGTGGCCAGATGCTGAACATCAGTTAATGTTTAACCTGCTGGGAAAGTTTCAGTCCGTGTGCTGCTGTTGTGAAGCAGAGAGGGAGGAGAGAAAGTCGTAACTCTAGCCGGTCGATGCATCTACCTTCTAGTAACCAACTCTGTAACTAGCGGAAGCTGCCGCCATTTATGCGCTGGATTCAAATTGCCTTCACAAACCCGAGGGGAAAATCGCAGGAAGCGAGGCCACACGTAATCTGCCGTCATAGCTTCTGATTTTATCTCACCGATATCATTCTCACGGTTGACTTTCCACTCTCCTGACAAACGGAGCGTCCTACTGCTTCACACTTTAAAAGCATTCATCTGGTGAAATACGGCTGGATTTTCTTGTGAAGACGTATTTTTCGCCATTCGCGTTCAGTTCAGAGAAGAACACGGACCGTTCCTGCAGCTGATCAATTTGGAACATTGCAGGGAGCAATGAGACAAGTCTGAGCAGCCACACAGTGAGCTGCACACCTCCAACTCTCAGAATCAGTTACAACAACGTGGGCTTGTTTGGCTGCACTGTACAAAAGTACATACATAAAATCATACACCAGATGTTCTGACAAAGCACAATCTCACTGCATCAGAAACCTGCTACACAAGAATGTGTTCAGATAAAATCATCTGATCTGAGAAGTTCTAGCTAACTGGTTCTTTTAGGAGTCCTTGGTGGTCAGCTGGGCATGACATAAGCTAAAATACGTTTTACAAAAACACATTCAAGAAATCATAAACACGCTTCAACATACTGACCTGCGCCTGACCTGATACTGTATCTTGAAACTCTGCATAGTATCAGTTTTCTCTTCCCTCCTTTATCCTCTCTAATCTTTCTAATCTCTTCTCCCTCAGATGAATGTGAGCCTGGCTGAGATAATCTTGCGTGTGCACTTTGCATAAAGATGGGGGTCTTAAAACAATGAGTACATAGTTGCAATAAACACGTAAATCTAATCATAACATTGTCAGACACTTTTCCAGGAGTCTGCAAAGTCACATTTAATTTCAACACCTACAGGTTTTTGGAGTCCCTTACCTCCGCCCAGCTCTGAATCCTTGTCTTCTTCCACACACTCCGCCTCCTTGCCATCCTGGGTCTCGGTGGTGCACCGATAACCCTTCCTCTTCAACACGTGGCAGATCACCACCCCCAGCAGGCCTAGAAGGAAGAAAACGGGCACCAGGACGAAAGCAATGTAGTCTGGGTTCGTCCCCCCTGCTCCACCTTCTCCTTTTTCAGTAGTTGTAGTGTGATTCGCTGGGGGATGGAGAAGAAACAAAAGATACAACTGTCGTCATTTTAAATTGTGCTGCAACAGGACACAGAAAAACAGAACAATGGATCGTCCTTTCAAACGCCCTTGCTGGCAACCTGATATCCACAGAGAGCCTTGAGCGTACACTCGAGGACCGGGCGGAGCAGCCGACGGGATTTAAATGCCATCGGCTGCAACATGACGGAGCTGTCCTGTTCCCTTCCTGGATCAACAGAGTCTGCTGCCGTCTCTGGCCCCTAACTGTGAAAAGGCAAGATTAACCAAAAATAATTCATGTAAGACACCCCCTTTCCCCGAGTCAGGATTATTATTAGTTTGTTTCCCCAAAAGGTACAGAAGCAGTGCATTTGAGCCTGCTTCAACCTTTAGCCTCAGTCTACATGGAGTAGAGTTGGTTATATCTTGTCCTTTATAGTAGCCGATTGCAGAAAAAACAAAAAACCAACCCCCACAGACCATAAATATTACCTCTCTCCAGCTACCCTCTCCCATCTGCCCACCCACCGGACTTTGGACCCATCAGGGCGCCACACAAAGGCTTTTGGGAAGGATGCTTCAAGCAGCTCCACGTACTGTGCTTTCGCCAGTCACACCTTCCCAGAGACCAAACAAACATCTTCATTGGCTTGTTTTGTCCGACCAACAGTTAAAAACCCATCAATACTCAGTTTACAATCATATATGAGAAAGAAAAGCAGAAAATCCTCACTTTGGACCACAAGATGTTTGTCCTTTTTGCTTAAAAAAAAAAATAAAATAAAGAATCAAACGGTTAATTAATTATTATAGACTGATCAGGTCAAAGGGTGGACGGTGACCTGTGGTCAGCTACAGGCGAAAGCTCCCGTGGCTCCTGCCCCCTGTTGGTGCACCACGTGAGGCATTCCAGCGCAACGCACAAGAGGGCTTTTGTCTGGTTTCCTAGTCGCATCACTGTCTGTGTGCGCTCGTGTCTGTGCGCGCGCAGGAGCGACAGAAACGGGGAGTCACAGTTTGAATAGAATCTTAATCAAACCACATGTTCATGCCATGTTGAAGCGTACCACAGCGCATGCCCAACCACGTGCCTCCTGAGGCATACAGGTTTTTGTGCTCGCCCTTTGTCCGAGTTCCCTGGTGCACCAGACTGAACACGCCGATAAAGACCGTTGTCTGCTCACTGGCCATCTTCTGACCGACTGGTGTCCGTCCATGTGCTTCCATCTAGTGGCGGCACCCGCTGGCAGGCTGTCCTGGCACGGTCCCACGCCTCGCCAAGAGACTCAGAAGTAATCATGGGCCAATAACAGGACTGTATTAAAAGCACTGGGGGGAAAAAAAGACTGGAGACTGGCAAATGAGTTGAACAGAGTCCTTGAGGAGGATTTAGAGTTGAGTCATCTCAAATCTCTTAGCAACCACAGCTGTTGCCATGAAGACCTCAGCGCGAGAGCCAGAAAATTCAGATATCTGAGACACAGGCACATCGCAGGTTTCGTTCAGTAATTATGTGGATTCATACAGTAATGCCGGATAATTCTGATCTTTTTATTTTATTTTCCATTCAACGCTTGGGCTGTAGTAAGCTTTGATTAAGGCACTTTCATAAGGATACAAATACATCTGCGTGCTGAACATCAATACTTTGAATACAGACCGAAACGAGAACTGAAAGCTATAATCAAATCCGCTAATGCTGCAACTAATGATGATTTTCTTAGAGATAAGATAGATCTTTAGGGTTTTTTTTTTTTTTATCCAGCCAATAGTCCAAAGCCTAAAAATATTCTATATACACACACACAACGATGTACAACCAAAGAAAAGCAGGAACCAAGAACGGCCCTTTTGCTGTATAATTAGCTTAAATGATAAATCGATGGTCACAACTGTTCACGATTACATTTCTGTCTACCGACTAGATTACCATTACCCGATTTAAGTCATAACTTATTATAGTTAAAATAGTGTTATATTACAGCAATGGTTTTGTTATCCTGCTGTGTTTGAGAGGTTTGTCTTGCTTTGTTAAATGAACAAACTCCTCAGGTATCATATTGACACCCGTATTGAAAAACGTCAAATGACACCGAGATGTAAAAAAAAAAAAAGAGAGAAGAAAAGCAGGGGAAACTCCCTCACACCATCACTGACCTAACGTTCATTCCCAAAAGTAATTCTGCCTTCAGTGTCAGATCTGTGATCAAAAACACCTGAAAAGCTGAGCTGCGAGGCCGTTTGTCTTTACGCCCACCCCCCTTTGAACCTCTCCCCTTCTTTCTTGAGCATCACATGTACTAATGGGGAACTGCTTTATCTATTAATAAAATAAAATAAAATAAATACAGGTGCTGAACTTTGTATTCCTCGTGGCTCTTGCCAGCACCCAGATTTGCACGTGGAAAACACCACTTCCCTCTCAGCGCCTAACGCCACGGGGCAGAAAAAAGGATGTTAGTGTGCCCGTGACAACAGGAAGCATCATTGTGCATTTACCAATTGAGTCACGTCTTCGCAAATGCAGCATTAAACAATGCTTAGTCTGAGCCAAACCCTTTAAAACCGGAAGTCAGAAATATCGGCGAGACCTTCGCAGCTACATGCAGTCAGAAACCTGATCCATACATTACTCTCCTCCATTGAATCATCTTAGAAAGGAGATAAGAGAGGAAATGGAAACGGTTCTAGTTATTAACCCCTCCTAACTGTGGGCACAGCACCCTAGTGCATCTTTCTCTGAGAGTCTGCTCCTGTCAGCTGCCCATTTACACCACCAGGTGCAGAGCAGAAAGCCCAGAGGGACTCGACCGTTACGCCACAGCTCAGATCTTTTTCTTGTCGTGGTAGCACCAAGACATAGAGCACTAGTCAATCAAAAGTTACCGAGTAGCTGTAAAAATGTACCGCACAGGAAAAGGTTTTCATTTGACCACAACAACACATTAGGCGGGGAACGTGTGGCCTTCAGCTCAGCGCTGAGTAATAAAATACAAATACCAAGGCTCGGACTGTCTGCCCGTTTCCTCATACTCAGGAAATCACGTGCAGCTAAGGAAGCACATCCAAGACCCGCACGTCCCATTTCAGATTGCACCACACAGCCCCGTCATTTCAACCGCTGGTCCCTCATCCGTTCAGTCGCAAAGTGAGCTCAGAGTCACGCGCGGTTTCACTCGCAGACGCAGCTCCGACGCTGTGAGCGAGGTCACGACCTCAGACGGCACATTACGCTGAGCGCGAGTTTCCCCAAAGATAGTTTCTTTTGAAGGGTTTTCACAGGCCAAGGGGACGTGAAGACTCCAGAATCTTACAAGGGGAAAAAAAACAAAAAACAGATACAGTTACACAAAACTCTATATTCAGTTTGCTTTCGTATCTCTTTGATCATCTTGCGAGCCCTCACATTTATCACGGGACCCCCCCCCCAGGTTGGGAACCACTGACCCAGACCACAATAAGTTCCTCAGCCTGCAAATGAGCATCAAGCTCACCTGGAAGCGTGTTCAGGCTTTTGGATGCTGCAGCCGTTACATGAAGCGCAGAAGACAGCCGGGGATGTTCAGTAGGCACGTGTTGCACGAGTGTATTCTTAATACCAAACCAGCGTACTGGGTGACTTGGTCTAATTTGATGAGCATGAGGATTCATGCCGTGGCCTTTTGCAAACCACGGACCCCTGTGAGGAAAAAAAAAAAGGAAAGAGGCCCAGCTTTTTAAAAGGTACCGACGAGAACCCGAAGCGTGTGGGAATCAGCTGGAGCTAAGAAGCCCTGCACTCGAGTAGGTGTTGATGCAGAGACGCGTACTCACGTACAAAAGTCGGATTATTAACAAAGCAAATAACAGAGGTCCAACATTATTACACCTACACAGCGAGTCCCTGCCATTTACGTACTTAAAAGCATCACGTTTAAGTTGTTCCAAGCAGATGACATATTTCTACAGCTACCAGAAACCTGACACATCCAGGGCTCGACATTAACCGTGCTCACCAAGTCTGATCCCTATACTGGATATACTAGAAGCAGCATTACAATTCCACCATCATCACCCAAGGGTTTCACACAACTTCACACTTGGGGCCACCGGCCTTCAGGGGGCATCGACTCCTGATATTCTAACCCCCACAGACACAAGCAGCGAGCTCATTCGACTGGAGAGGCAGTGAAGGTGATTGTGGTTGAGGTTTAGCCCGGTGCATCTCGCAGAAACAACAGCTCCTGGTGAAATAAACACCCCGTGGGATGAACTCAGAGGACTAGATTCTTGCACAAAAAAGAAAAAAAAGTTAGTTTCTATAAAGCCACGAGTGCAGAATAACCTCGAGACGGCAACTTGGTGTAGCTTTTGAACACTGGATTTATAGAGAACAACAATAAAAACGCCCCAAAGGATTTGTCAGTGTGTCAGTGTGTCAGTGTGTGTGTGTGTGTGTGTGTGTGTGCTACCTCGGCTAACGTCGGCTAACGTCAGCTAACGTCAGCCAGCGGACCTCGACATCAAAGCCCTTAACTTAATAACCTCCAGCCCCATTTCACGGCGAGCGCGAACTTTCCTGCTCCGTTTGCGGACGCGCACAAAAAGGCTGAAAAGACACTTAAAGAGACTTACACGTAACGACGGCGGAATCGGCCATTGACGGACGGGATCGCAGCTAGCTGCTGGTTGACGCTACTGGCAGGCGGTCGTGGAACGCTTTGGTCGCCGCCAGCCGCGGTCAGTCCCGTGGGGCAAACGGCATTTTAAGGAGGGACTTAGTTCTACGCACAGGCGCCGGCGTCTTCCTGCTTCCTGCCAATATTCCCTCCATCACCGGATACGCCCGAATCTTAAAGCGGTACTCCCTCCAACGGAGGCACGTACAGAGAGCAGTGCGCAGGATTAGAGGAGCAAGAGGACTCGCGTACTGCCACTTCCGCCTCCGTCGGCTGTTAAAACTAAATAAAAGGCGCTTTTATCAGTGTGTTAATTAACTGCAGTTTTTACCTACTTGCACCTTACTTTTACTTTATACTTCCACTTATATAAATATATTTTTCTTTATATACAGTCCAGTTCATGATAGGTGGAGCTACAGCTAGCTCAAACTAGCAAGCTGCCAGATCTCTGTGGATGTTGACAAGAGTGGCCTAGTCATTCTAGCATTAAAATGACATTTTATTTATAGTATATAAATATATATGTATTAGATGTATGCATAGACCCTTTGTCATCTGTGTTTCGTAACTAGCGCATGAAGTAGGTGACAGATATTGTGAATGTGCATTTGTGTTTGTGTTTGCAAATGCCTGCTTGTACTTGTTGGGGGTCACTATGATTGGAGTTTCAAGGTGTGTCTCTATTGTGTGCAATTGGACGATATGGTTGGAACAAGAATATGGGATTTATTTGTTTATGGCATTGCATTTTGTTGAGTTCTGTCTAATCATTAACTGTGCGGAGACTAGTTTATAGCTGAATCTGGTACATAGCCTGTTTGAGATTTATTTTTTCTGCACATGTCCTGTTGTAAAATAATAAAGTGTTGGATCATTCTCTAGAGATTAAGGTGTTTACTGCAATATGCTTAGCATCTGTGTCATGCTACCTAATAGTTGTTAACATTGTAATTTTCCGAGTTTTAATTCTTTTTACTTCTATCGCTCCTTTTTCCTGTTTTTTGTTTTCTGTTTTCTGTGTATCTTGTTTTTTGCTTTGAGTGTCAAAGCACTTTGTAAAACTCTGTTTTTAAAAGGTGCTATACAAATAAAGTTATTATTATTATTGTTGTTATTATTATGAGTTCTACAGTATGGTTTTCCCAAAAGATGGAAGGATTCAGCAGGCTGGAATGGGATGTGAAATATCTAAGTAGGTTAGTCAACCAAGTAGTGCACGTTCATTGAAATATGTTTCGTCAACAAGATTTCCAAATACTTGCCACTACACTGCTTAAACTCAAAATCTGCTCTCAGGCTCCCATTGTGTCTAACATATCACTGATCAAGTAGCCAAATCATCACATTGTATTTAGGCGTTTTGTATTCTTTGGAGATTATCTAAGACCTGCTTTAGGAACATCAAAAACAACCAAAATGGGCTGTTGGTAGCAAATTTATGAAATTGATAGCTGACAGTAATTTCCCTAAATATCATATATTTATCTGTCTGTGTAACAGGTTTGTATGCTACATTCTTCCTGGCTGCAAAGATTCAATTTTTTTTAATTAATTTTTTTTCCTAATTAGATTTCAAATTAGAATTCCTTTAATCTCATTCACATTCTAAACACTGTAGGATCGCCACACTGGTGCAGATATTGCACCAAACTAAAACCATAAAACTAGAAGAAGCCCCTCGAAGTGCTTTCCTAAATTTGGCAAAGTTTACTTATCATTAAGCAACTTTGCTGTTACTACAAGTATGTTTTGCTGCCCTTGTTGCAGACAACAAAAGGTATACACCTGATTTTCTGTTGTCTAAACTGGTGTTGACATTGTGCATTGAGAGGCACTGACTGGTACTGAATTTTGACATTGTTCATGTTTTTCTTTGTTGATATTCCTGTGTGAAGCAGCTGATTATGGGTCTGTCGTGATTAATCACATATGGTTTTATATCTTTTAAACAGAATAAATGTCAAAATGATGTGGAAGTTGGAGACGACAAGAGCTCCAGCCCACAGAAGCGGTCAGATGATGTCTCTTAACTATTCATATTGTCGTTTTTTTTATTCTCAAATGTATATTGTATGGTGTTTTATTCAGTTCGATAGGCAACACAGATACACTGTCACATTGTTTTGTGATATATATTTAAATATTTGTCAAAATATGTGCCTTATAAATGTCCACAAGATAACGTAATAGATTCACACCACCTTTGAAAGACGTTAATGTGATTTTGACTCCAGTACACAGTTGAATAGTCATCTGTATTTTCTCTTTATTACTAGTGTTAAAGTTGTGGACGACCCAAAACAACACACTGTCTTCCCAGACACTCCAGCCCCCTTTGCCACCACAGTCTCAGGTTCGAAGGAGAAAGCTAAGAAGGCTTACTGGCGGCACAGGAAGGTAGATTTATCAGAGCTAAATATTGCAATTAATTACCACTGATCAAAATGGTGCAGTCATTTCAGGCAAGATGAAATTATTAGTTTATTAGTCCCTCAGTGGGGAAAGTGCAGTGTTACAGCAGCAAAGGCAATAGTGCAAAACAGAGCAACACGTAGTAAATAAGTATAGCATGCAAAAGAAAAATAGAAGGTAAAAAATATGTCTATGTATAAAGAAAATACAAACTTATTGCACATATGAATATCGGTATTGCACATTGTGTGAGTTCTCAGTTCACAGATTTGTGTCTGTCTCAGCTGTATCTAACTGGGTTTATGTTTTAAAAACCAACAGAAAACCAAACATCAGACTCCTGTGAAAAAACATGTGGCCAAAAACACAAACCTGCCACCTTCTGCCACTGAAAAGAGGTTTGAGATCATTTTACGGTCTGTTCCTATTTTGACGATTGAACACATTTCATTGATGTTCCTTTTATGTTGTTCACCCCCTTGGTTTCACCGCGAGCCATACAGGAGAATAACATCTCTGTTTCCCTTTATCACCAGTGTCAACACCATCAAGGAGTCTGAGGGAGACGTTGATGTCCAGGAGGCTTCGCCCACCCCTGACACTCCAGTCTCAGCTGCAACTAAGACTGGAAAGAAAAATAAATCTTGGTGCCATTGGTGTCTTTTGTCTTGCCTCAAGGTGCGTTCCACACAGATCAATGCTGCTAGTGACCAAACTATTACAGTAACATGTGGCTCTGCAGGTTATGTGAATATTAGTGTCGTGCATGTTGTTTGTTTTGCTGTATTGAACTGTTTTAGTTGTACTTACACCCAACAGAAACAGAAGTTGGAGTCTCCAGTTGAAGGAGCAGAGAGTAGCCCTCCACCTGGGACAGCCAGCGTCGACTGCGCTGAGGTCGACACAAATAGCGAGTCCTACAACTTGAGCTCATTTATGATCAGTGGCTCCCTCCCCAGGGATGTACCTATGTCCATGCAGTTCAACCCAACCGGTCACGGTGGGCGTCTGCAGGACGTACCCATCAGCATCAGCCCGTGCTCGGAAATAGATGAACACTTCACAACGCTGTTCTGCTCAGCCAGAACAGAATCCGTCTCCACAGAGGACATATCTTGCCTCGGGTAGGCAGCTGCAAACAGACTCATACACACACGCAGAACTGTATTGTTTCTATACTTGCATTATATAAAGTTCCAGGTTTAGTTCTATCAAAGTATCAAGCAAATACAGCTGAAACGTGCACAGGGTGAAGAGACCCAGCTCCCGTCTGACTTTGGTCTTCTGTCTCGTTGTGTTAAAGGCTCCCCAATCTGGCGCAGACGTGCTACATGAACTCAGCTCTGCAAGGCCTCCTGACACTGACTCATTTCAATCAGGAGGTCCACAGCCAGCAGGAGGTGTGGAGTTTTCACCCCAAGTCTCAGCTCATCAGGTACAGCGCCACCACACACACCCACACAGAACACTCTTTGGTTTCTCCGCTAACATGAAGTAACAAGAACTAATATCACTTTTGCTCTTTCCAGAGGGTTTGTGGACGTCGGAGTCTGCCGCATCTCCAACTGCAAGGTGAAGAAAAAATGTGTCCTGGCTGCCTTTAAAAACACTGTCGCTGAGTTTAACCCAGACTTTCAGGACAACAATCAGAAAGTTAGTAGGCTTTATAATGCACAGCATGGCACCACAATCATCTTTACTATGATCACAATCATCTGCACTAGTGTCAGTAACATGTCCGCACTCTGAAACTCTTTGTTCTGTATGTTTCTGTGCAGGACGCCCATGAGTTCCTCAGCTGTGTGCTGGACAGGATGAGGTCTCTGTACGTCGATCTGCAGTCAGCAGCGGTGGACATGGGCATCAGTTACACCTGTCCTGTTAACGCTCACATTGTCTTCCAGATGCTGAGCACCAGAACCTGCAGAGGGTATGAATACACAGCCACAGACATTTTTATACTGATTGTATACATGATTTTTTTTACATGTCAAATCTCTCAATCAGGTTGAAATCTGTAGGCGTGTTTTAGTTGAAATTGTGCCTTTATTCTGCAGATGTGGAATGCAATCTAGGAGGATGGAAGATTACATTAACCTGTCCCTGGACCTGGTGCCCGGGGGCTCAGTGCAACAGTGTCTGCAGAACTACATGAAAGTAAGTGGCACATCTGCTCATTTACACACAGTTCAAGCCCAAACACTCAGTCCTCACACTCCAAATGTTGAGAATTTGTATGAAAATGTCAAACTAAAACCTGCTCCTTGCCCCTGTTCCCCGCTGCAGGAGGGCCAGCTGGACTATTGGTGCGAGTGTGACGCTGAGGAGTCGTCACAGCAGTGGTCATTCTTGACCCTGCCAAAGTGAGTAATGTCGTCCACCACCACAGTGCAGTCAGGTGTCAGGCTGAACACTTTCCCTCCATCTGTCAACTCGTGAGCTGACCCTCTTCCCTCCACCTCTTCCTCCTCTACCTCTAATTTGTCAACAGTGTACTGATCCTCCAGCTGAAGAGATTCAGATTCACCCGATTCTTTAACCTGGAGAAGGTGGACAGCCCCGTTGTTTTGTCAAGGGAGCTGGTGGTAAATCCTGATGAGTCCAGCATCACCAAACATGTAAACACGATGTTCAGTAAAGACGAGGAAACTTTTATTATCTAACAGCTTTTTCCGCTGGATATAAACTGATCTTTGCACAATTATGTCATGAAAACCAGATACAGAGATCTGTCATATGTACAGTACCAGCCGTCAGATGAACTGTGTCTGCATGTGTTGCTAATTGTTGGCAACTGTGTTCTTCTCTAGACAAGCACTCACTACTCTCTAGTGAGCATCATCAGCCATTTGGGCTGCAGAGCTCAGTCTGGTAAGTGTGTTTTTTGGCGTTTGGCAGCCTCGCGTGTTGTAAATGAGTCTCAAGGTTTGAGAATCGACTGCCTCCTTCAGATGTACCATTAACAAATGTGCGCGCTCCTCTCAGGCCATTACATCTGTGACGGTGTTCACCGAAATCAGAACTCGGGTGACGCGACAGACCGTTGGCTCACGTACAATGACAACAACATCAGTGAGACAACTGGCGCGTCCGTCTGTCACCTGCGGCAGCAAACAGCTTACCTGCTGTTCTACGAGAGAGAGAGGTACGATTAAAGCTCCATTGATATACAAAAAACGTGTTTCCCTTTGAAGACGTGGCCCACGCTGCCGCAGCCTGAACGCTGAAATGAGAACCGGCATTTTCGCCGCAGTGCCTGAGTCTGTCTGAATGTAGCTTAATGCAGCGTCCAGCATGTCATGCGGTCTTATTACAGTAGTAAAATAAAAGTCAGAATGTCCAAACACATGTACCAAATATTTCATTTGTGTGTTTGTTTCCTTCTCAGCAGTGAAACAAGTCTTGAGGCCGAAGAGATGGACCTCTCAAAGTTTCTCACTCCGCCCCCCCTCGTTCCCTCTCTCAACACAACCGGTCGAGGCAGATGACCGCCCACCCAGAGCCTGGTTCTGCTCGAGGTTTCTGCCTATTAATAGGGAGTTTTGCCTTGCCACTGTCGCCTACTGCTTGCTCATGGTGGGAATTGTTGGGTCTCAGTAAATAAAAAGAGAGAAAACGTCTTGAGATCGGAGAGATGGACCTTTCGAAGCAAGGAGGAACAGTTAGCCTAGCTTCTGCAGATACACAACAACTAAATGTATACTGTATACTACAGAGGCCCTCTGGGGTTATATGGTAGAAAAATAAATTCTATGTGTAATCTGTGCCCTCGGATTCACGACCCGTGCAGCGCGGTCCGCTCCATTTGCTGCTGTGTAGAATAAAAGCCATACCGAGCGCATGGATTGTGAATCTGAGGGCACGGATTACACATAGAGGTTTTATTTTTCTACCATATGAGCCCAGAGGGGCTCCGTAGTATATTGTGTTTTCGTTGTTCTATAAATAATAAAAACTTTCAATTAAATATAAAGGGCATGAGATGATGGTTGATTTAATTTAAAGGGGATGTTGAAAAAAAAGCAAAAAAAGAGATTTAAAAAAAAAAGGATTGGAAAAAAGGCAGAAATTAACTCTGGAAAGTTAAACAAAAACATCTTAAGTGGAAGGAAAATTCTACAGCAAGCTGCCACCTATTCCCTGACTAACATAGACCAGTGACTGGCCTTTTACCAAAACTGGAACCTACGTACCCATGATGTAGTGTGAAACTGCATACATGCAAATGTATGAAGTTTGGGAACTATTCATTTAATTTCAAAGTTATCTAATTGCAGTTTTAGTTGTGCCCTCCTGATTATGTAACTTCACTCCTGCATGTCAGTGTTTTCCCTCCTATGGCATCAATCTCATACAATGCTGCCCTCTACTGGACACTGCTTACACTTAAACCTGCTCATCCAGATTCCTGCAGATTTTAGTATGTGCAAAGTTTAGTATGCAAAAATGTATTTAGTGCCATTTCATTAAAGGAGTTTACATTTATTTGACCTCTACGCATGTCATAGTTTGGTCAAAGCATACAAGATGTCGAGTACATTTCTACATGAATAGGGTTTATCCACAAACATGGCATACAGATAATGTGCTCTGTTGCATGTAATATTGTCTCTTAGTCCAAATTTGTGCCTGAACTGAAATATCTTAACTAATATTTTAAATGAAGTGCATTGTAATTGGTTAACATGTGCAGTAAACTGGTCTGACTGTCAGCAACAGGATGCGGCCACGAGCACCTGCCAGTAGCTGGTGCCAACCGCTCACACCAGACTATTGGCCAGATGGCTGTGTACAGCTCAACCAATGAAATGCCGTAAATCCTAATTAATAAACAACCAGTCAGATAGAAAAACACTTTTAAAGCAGCGGCAGTGTGAATCTGCCTGTCAGATACGAACGCCACCAGAAATACTTTTCAAAGCAGCCAAACATGATAGGAAATTTAAGTGGAATCAAATGAAGGATCTGTTGTTTTTCTGTGTCGTACTCCTCCTCCTCCTCCTCCTCTGCAGAGCCATTTGATTCAATGCCAATATGAAACATTCATTAAATAAGGTTTAACGTATTATTAATGAATTTGTCTTATTGTTATTGTTATTATATTGACACTGGACTCTTGCCAGACCTACTGGTAGGTAACACACGCTTCTGCAGACCTATGCAGCTGCACAAAAGCCTAGCGGCTGAGTCTCACTGGCTCCACTGTCCAGCAAACAAGCCAAGTGCAAACTACCGACCAATGGCAGAGAGTCCAAGTAAACCACTGACTGGTGAGGAAAGTGGGACATTTGCACAGAGGGGTGTCAAAGAATATTTTGAATGTGGTGGGCTGCAAGTCAGTGAGAAGGACCCAGGTACTGATATTACGTAGGCTGTATAGTTTAAATTATAATGATTATAAATCCATGTATACGTCCAATGTACTACATCTGCTACATGTCAAGAGTTTACAGCCACCCAGCGAACATGTATAATAAATGTACTTTAGACATTGTTCATTGTGTTGCAATTACGACTAAATCACTGTGAATAATCTCCACTTTTTGTTGCCGTTGTTGTTGCTGCTGCAGTACATGTGCATTCCGGCTCAACATATCTGCACCCATGAAACACTGGAGTGTCTTGCTATTTACTCCGTGGCATGTGTCCTACATCCGCACTGTTTACAGCCCGTCTGCAACCACCCCGTCGGCCGCGTGCCTTCGGAGAGGGCCAGCTGAGCGGGCGACGTCATCGTGTTGGGATCACGTTGAAATGTGCATGCTGAGCCCTGCCGCAGCCGTAAGTACGAGGCAGGGCGCGCAGCAGAAATGGCCCTTGCGCATGGGCCGATTCAACACGACGGGGCGGATTGCCTGTCTCCTTGGCAATATTCATCTCGTTGTTCAAAATGAACGCAGGCCACGGCTGCTGGTGAATGCAGGCGCCTTGCCCGGTTACTGCTTTGCTCAGTCGCACGTAATATGAAATAGAAATAAAAAACAACTTTCTGCCTGGTCTCCCCGCCGTGCTGGGGTTGTTGCTCAGTCTGCTCAACATGAGCTGCCAAGTGGACCTTGAGCTACAAATGTCAAGGTCACAAACGAACTTTGATAACAGAAATGTAACATGGCAGCTTTATTGTTATTGCTAATGATTTAAAACAAAAACAAAACAAAAAAACGCACATGTAATCGTTGACTCGTCAGGGTCGAATGTGGATGAGGGTGGCCTCAATTTGTGACAACACAACGGCACACTGACCGCGCAAGCAGCTGCACGAAGTGTCACCGCGGCGCTATTGCACGGATTACGGCCCGCGCCAGGAGTTTGGCTCGGCTGCGCGCGCTCATGTTCCCGTGCGCCCGGGACCAGTCACACTGCAACGTGACCGCCGGGCCGCGTGCCGCCGGCCCCCCGCGCCACGCAGCCAATCCAGCAGCGCCGGGGCGTGTTTTGGGCGGGGCCCGTCGCCCCGCGCCGTCCAATCGGAGCCCGCCGGCCCAGCGTCGCCTGCCGGGGGCCGAGCGCTGCGCACGTGTGTCCCTGCGTGTGTGAGCCGCCGTCGGAGGAGGCGCGAGAACCCGTGCGGGTGGACAGACGCGAGCCGCCGAGCAGCAGCAGCGAGTCGACGCCACCGGGACCTTTTGGACGTCCGAGCGGAACATCGAAGCCCCGTTGTGTCTCCGCGAAGCCCGTCCGACGTGAAGGTGAGCCGGCAGCCTGCTGTCTGTTGCTTCGCAGCCAGCGCGCTAAACTTCGAGTGACAGAAAGCTTTTTTTTTAGTTAAGTGACGCCGCAGAGGTTCGATGATTAAGTGAATTGGAGTCACGCCGTGACATTATTGCACTGTTAGTTTGGCGAGTGCCACATGGTGAGATGCTTGTTCCAGCATGGTTTTTGTTCGCAGCTCTTTGTTGTTGTTGTTGTTGTTGTTATTACACCAGTATAAACTGCACATCAGACCGAAAGTCTTAGTTCTGACTCACTGTGGCTCCTCAGGCGTGTGCACATTGCATCCCTCTGTCCAATCAAATGGTGTCCCGGTCCACCCATGCCCGTGCACCGTGCTGCCGCATTCTCTGCAATAGCTGCACAGCAACTTGACGGGCTGCATCCCAGCATTGCTCCTGCCGGGTCGCACCAGCTATACTTTGCTTTGTGTTTCCTCAGTCGACAGATTTGAATGCACGGCTTTTCGCACCAGGGACAAGCTTGCGTGTTATACCACCATCCCCTCTTGCAGCACTGTAGACGCGCTGTGCAACATTTTCAGCTTTGCAGTGATGCTCCATGGGCAGTAATGGCACACCGAGGCCATCAGTGCCAGACCACGGATGCAACCCTGCAGGCTCTTGCAGAGTCCCTCTCTCTCACCCTACTGAGTGCCTGAGCCTGCAAAGCAGCTGCCCATAAACATCCAAAGAGTGTATAAAGGAATTTGCTGTGCAAGGTTGTAAACAGAAGATTAAAAAGAGAAGTCTCAAACTATGTAACCTTCCTCCCCCTAATGTGTGACCTGCTAATAGGCCTCAGAGAGTTTCGGGTTGGGCACCACGAAGATGACTCTTCAGCTCGTGCATTGAGCAAACCGTGCATAAAACCCGACAGTGCTGACACCAGTGAACAGCACTGATTTCACACCGGGTGACGGAAGGGGCAGAGGTGGCAGAGGTGGTGTGATCCGCCTTTAATCTGTGCGATCACATGTATGTGGAGGAATGGCTCAACACACGGCAGACCGTCCATAGACTCACAGTGATGCTTTGAAATGAGTGCGCGAGCAGCAGTGCCTGGTTTGGACTGTGATGGGAGGATCGGGAGCATCAGCTCAATGTCCCTCCTGCTTTGGCTTCAGGGGCGTTGCTTCTGTCTTCACTTAGCCACAGAAAGTCACACGGCATTACCCACTGAACCCCTTTTCCGCCATCAACTGGCCTAGATTGCCTTAAAATGGTGACGCTAAAGGCTAGGAAGGATGGACAGTTTGGTAGTAGTGTGTGTGTGTGTCCTTGATGTTCTGAGGTGAAACAATAAAGGCCTCCAGATTTACCACAAGCTGCCAGGAACTGGCTCACTGGTGACTGTAGAACAGACCTGGGGGGGGGGTTGTTTTCCATTGTTCTTGTTAATGTGGTGTTGGCTTTCAATGTAAAATGATTAGGCCCGGGACTTGGTTGGAGGATTATACATTGAAAGCTGTCACAGCCTCATTCGGTGGTTCCACTGTGTATTTGTTGTGTATATTTACAGGGGTTGTTGAACAAAGCTGTGTGAGCAACTCCATGTTTGTAGCATGAATTGTTGTCTTATTACTGTGATTTAATACGATAATGGAATATCTGGTACCTACCTTTTACATTCCATCAATATCAATGTGAGCTTTGCTGACGGGCAATTTTCTGTGATATAAAGGGCGGAATTCTTTAAAAATGGTTTTAATGGTTGTGGAATAAGCTACTTGTGGTATGGTCACAAATGCCAGTGTGAGTGAACATCCCAGCTGCAGAGCTCTGTACATAATCCAAGTTGTTAAAACCTGCTGTATGTTACAGTAACCCAGTTGGAAGATTATGAACAATGTGGTTCAGCAGCAGTGGAGCAAAGGGGGGAGATCATAGCATATTCAGAGGTAAAAACTGCTGCTCCTTTATTTCGGTTTAGCTGTATTTTGCAGTCTTTTGTCCTTTTTTTCTAAGTTGATGCAAGTTTTTAATCTGAGGTACCCGGTCTGGCTGACCTCAGTGGGAATTTAACTCCCACACTCCTCTCCTTCAGCAAGGCCACAGACGCTAAGTTGACAAACTTGGTTTTTGGAGTAAGTGCATTAGATGGCATTAGGTGAGGCTCAAGTTCAATTGTTTCAAATTTCAGTTGTGCAAATTATTTAAATTGTGCTGTGGGCGCGATATGTTTTTGCCTCAAGGAAGAACAGCGGCAAAGAAAACCCATTTCAAAGTATGTTTTCTTTTTTATAAAGCTGTGATAATATATTATGTAACTCCTCGCACTCTACGGGACATGTAGCCACTGTGCCCCCCCCCATCCCATCATAAACGTACATAATGTACAGTGAGCGTCTCTCACATCAGACGCTGGTCGTGAGCCAGAACCAGGCAGGGCGAGCTCTGCCATTGGTCCGCAGAGCCGACCAATCAGCAGCCGGCGAGGCTCGCGGAAAGCACCGCCGCGTACACGTGCCGCATGTACACACAGGAAAGCGAGGGCTGCGCACTGGAAGCGCAGGGCTGCGCACTGGAAGCGCAGGGGGCGCGCGGATCGGCGAAGGGAGGAAACGGAGTTGCCGTTTTTAACGGGATTCAGGGATTCAGGGATTCAGGGATTCGTCGTGACGCGGGGTGCTGTGATGGAGAGGTTCACATGTACACGCACGGAGCCACACCTTCCTGCAGCCTCCGCCTGCACACCGCAGCAGGGAGGTGCTGCATGTGTGTGGATCACTGACTGCATACTGAAGCAGTTATTGATCATATACACGGTGTGACTCCTGTATCATCTGTCCCCTGGCATCCACACACACACACTGCCGCCCTGTCCGGGAATCGAACCCCCGACTTTTGGTGTCCTTTTCCAGAGCCAGTGGTGCTGCTTACCTAGGTATATATGAATGAAAATGAATAATAATGAAAGGAAAACGTATTCTGTGTAACTTGTGTCCATACTGCACATACTATTACAACTGAATATAAACACAAAACTGTAACATTCAGTTACATTGACTGCAATAATGGTTTATGTTTTTATTTATTAACCTGTCAGCCATTTCCTACATAAATCAATCAATTGTTTAGTCTACAAAATTTAAGAAAAAATGTCAGAATGCACAACAATTCAATTTACTATCACAGAAGACAAATGCAAATATTCACATTTTATGGCGGTGCAACCAGGTGATCTGTGAGCATCTTTTGCTTTAAACGATTAATTGGCTAATGAATCTGCAACTAATAGTTATTTTGATTATTGATTGAACTGATCAATTGTTCTCTAGATGAATTGTTTAGTCTATAAAATGTCAGAAAATGGTGCAACATGCCCATAGAAGTCCAAGGCGACGTCTCAAAGAAAAACACTGATATAAAACTGTGAAAATCAGAAAATACTCACAATTCAGAAGCTGGAAGTAGGGAATGTTTGACATTTTTATGATTCTGCCGGAGCCGGTCAGGAGATCGCACCGACAACAGAAAAAAACAACCTTGAATTCATTAGGTGTTTAGCCTTCAATTGACGTGAAATGGGAGATTGAGCAAATATTTGCAGGACAAGATGCATTTCTCATCGAACACGATTCACTTGGCCTTTTACCTGAATTTGTGCAACATGGGTCAGCACTGACCATCTCATAGTCAGCAAGCCATTTTCCATATTCTGCCCCACACTAAGACAGATGTGAATACTCGGTATACTTACCGGATACTGAATAGTGCATTTCCTGTGAATGATTTGAGCGAGTGGGCGGCACAGTGGCTCACTGGCTTCAAACCTGACCCGGCCTGTTAGGGCGTGGCAGTGCGGAGTCTGCATGTTGGCCTCGTGCCTCTGTGGGTTTCCTCCCTGTGCTCTGTGTTCCTCCCACAGTTTCAAGCGTTAAATATAACTTGCCTGTAGTGAGAATTACACCATGAGCGGTAATGTTGTGTCTGTCCATGTGCTAGCCTTGCTGCGTCACCCAACGCATGCTGCGATTGGCTGCTGAAATTTGAAACTTGCGGACGCACCGTCTTAAGCAAATGGCCCACTACAATTGGCGATTTCCAGATCATAATTGTTCCTTCCCCCAACAAGTTTGGCGGTTGCACACGCCGTTTGTCATGTGCCTCATCCATCTGACTAAACATAACGCTGGTTAGCATTTCGTGGCAGGCAAGGAGGCAGCTTAGTTGCATTGGGGCAGCGTCGCATGAACTTGTTGAACTCGGGTACCTGCAGCTCTTCACCACATTCAAGGTGCATAAAATTGAAAGGATTGGCGACTGAGGACTGGCCCGTGTCTTCTTCTGGTTGCGTCTGCAGGGCTTAAAAGATTATGCGGCGTCTCCCTTGCTCGAGGAATAAATAGCACAAGACTTTTACTTGCGTAGGTAGTGGCCATATATAAACGTAGGGGCTGTTCACATGTAAACCTTAATTTATATCAACCCTCTGATGGTGAGCTTTGTTGTGTCCTCCTGGCGTTGGGTTTGTTTTGAGCGTCCTCTGGCCAAAAGAGGACTTAACGATGACGACTAACAAATGTCCGAAGTAATTAGGCCACGTTCACCTGTTCTATATTCAGATGCATTCATACGCACTTGCCACATGCAAATAGATGTAGGAGATTATTGTCAGTCTGTTCTCAAGATGAGCTGGTTGTTTCTTCTATGTAATCTGGATAAAAGGCTAACAGCTGGGCAGTCGGCAACCACACGGACCTCTGACCAACATTCAGTCTGACACCACGAGGCAGTGGAAACATTTCATGGCCGCATTTGAATCTTCCTTGGAGGCCAACGCGATAAACTGTTGATAAGCCTTTGTGTCTTTTCACAGCTGTAGTCCTTGGGAGATACTGGCAAGACCACGACAAAGCACGTTGCAAGTCCTGCAGCTAATATTAATCCGTCTCTTTCCCCGTCCGTCTTTCTGTCCTCTCAGGTGGCCTGTAGCACCCAGAGCAACACATCTCGGAAGAGGCGAGGAGACCAGATACGGAGTGAAGACATTTCTCTCACTCTCCCTCACAATCTCTCATCCCATCTGTTGGGAGCACTTGTGCCAAGGCTGTGTCATAAGCAGAAATTCATCTCTTGTCCGCACTTTGAGGGACACCATTTCTCAACATTAATCGGTGTCTTTTCCTGGAAAGGTTTTCTTTCTTTAACTAGCCATTTGAAAATCTGCACTTTTTGAAAACCCTCATAGAAGGGGGCTCACGGCCCAGAACTTTTCCAGGCAGCCTTTTCTGCAGGAGAAACAATGAATTTCTCTCCTTAGTTCTTTTTAAACAACCGACAACAACCATGATTCACCTGTGTATACATAGTAGTCCCACTTAAATTAAAGTTGTTCCTATTTTCACCTTGGCTGACGTCTAAAATCAAGCTGTTCCAGCCTCATCCTACTCTAGTATGAGTTATGACAACCCTAAATCAATGCCCAGCGGTAGCACTCGGGGACGAGTGGCAAGGGCCGAAGAGAAAGACAATGACCAGGAAGCAGAGTCAGGAGGGATGAACTCTCCGAAAACCGGCAATGGTCAGCCCAGCGCCAATGTCAGCGCCCGGGAGCAGGGGTGCGGAGCTGGATGCGGCTCATTCCCCAGCGGAGGGTCCGGATCCGGGAGTTTGTCTGGAGGCCGAAGTGGGCCCAACTCCGATGATATGGACGGACTATCCAGCGGGAATGACTCCGGGGAGAGGGAGAGCGAGAGCGGGATGGAGAGAGAGAGCGGGTCACGTGGGCGCCAGTCCACGCGCAGTTCCCACAGCTCGTCAAACGGCAAGGACTCTGCCATGTTGCTGGAAACCGCCGAGAGCAACAAGAGGTAAGAGAAGAAGTTCCTTGTCCTGAGTCGCCCATCACATGCTAACATCACTTAGCGTCACTTCATCTGTGTGTAAAATGGTCACTCGCTGTACTCTTAACAGTCCCTCTTTTCCCAGCTCCAACTCGCAGAGCCTCTCGCCTCCCAGCGGCTCCCTGGCCTACAGCCTGCTGTCCACCAGCTCGGAGCGCGACCCCCCCTCCACCTCTGGCTGCAGCAGCGACCAGTCGGCGAGGGTCCAGACTCAGAAAGAGCTGATGAAGGCCATCAAGGAGCTGAAGCTCCGCCTACCAACTGAGCGCAAGGCCAAGGGACACTCCAGCACCCTGAATGCACTCAAATACGCACTTCAGTGTGTTAAACAAGTCCGAGGTGAGGGGGGATTGTTGTTTGCATCTTCTCCTAACCTGACCATTGGCCTTTTTTTTCTGGTTAATGTGTATGTGAAGCCCCTGCCTCTTTCTTCAGGTGTTTTTTTCCCCCTGCATACGTTATACATATACAAATGTGTGATTCTATCTTGACCTGTGTTCTTTTTAATGTTTGCAGCCAACAAGGAGTACTACCATCAGTGGAGTGTAGAGGAGTGTCACGGCTGCAGCCTGGACTTGTCTACCTTCACAATTGAAGAGCTTGACAACATCACCTCAGAATACACCATCAAAAACACTGTATGTTTATGCTGTTCTCTCAATCCTGCTTCATAAATCTGCTTTTAAAGTACCTAACGGTGTCTTAGTTTTGGTGTTTGAGGAAATGTTTCATGCGAGTATCTTATTACCGCGGTTTATTACTTTTGTTCTGCCCTCAGGTATGAAGTGGAACTGAATGCAAAGGAGCATTGGCTCGGTCACATGTCACATCAGTGCTGTTTGGCTGCAGTCTTTGCAGTTAGCTGTGATAAGCTGTAAAATATTTTATCCATCAGATGCAGAAATGAATGCAATATTCAGGCTTTTCTACAACACACTTAATCTGAGCCACCTCAGTACCAGCCCCTGGCTTTCTTAAAAACCTTATTTTTACATGGAACATTTGCTTGGCTTGCGTTCAGAAAAGGCCCTCTTCGCACTTCCTTAATTCGGCAGCAGAAATTGATACAGAGCCGCCAAATACAACCGTGGCCAAAGAAAGATCTCGTTGGCAAATTGTTGGAGATATCGCACTAAATTACTGTACTTTCTTCTCCTTTTATTTAAACTTCAGGACACTTTTTCCATGGCCGTGTCATTCCTGTCGGGGAAGGTCGTGTACGTGTCGCCCCAGGGCTCGTCCCTGCTGCGCTGTAAGCCCGAGTGTCTCCAGGGGACCATGTTTTCTGAGCTCTTGGCCCCGCAGGACGTCAGCACTTTCTACAGCAGCACGGCACCCTGCCGCCTGCCAACCTGGGCCTCCTGCATCGGGTCAGGTGAGCTGAGCCTGAGTGACATTGAAGGGTTAAAAAAGCGGACAAACAAAATATTGCTCGCTGTCTGACAATAAGGGATTTCTCTTGGAATTTATGTTGAAAGTCTCTGTGCTAATTCCCGCACGGTCTGACTTTTTCTCCAACTCTCTTCCCCCCCTCCCCCCTCAGCCTCTCCAGTCGATTGCACTCAGGAGAAGTCCATGTTCTGTCGGATCAGCGCCGACCGGACGCAGGGCTGCGAGATCCGCTACTACCCCTTTCGCCTCACGCCCTACCAGCTCACCATCAGAGACTCGGATGCTGCTGAGCCACAGCCCTGCTGCCTGCTCATCGCAGAGAGGGTCCACTCCGGATACGAGGGTATTTGTCCTTTTTACTGCATCCGTATACGTGTCAGCACTTAAAGCGGATGCTTTTATTTTGTTTGTGTAAGGAGCGAAGGCCGAAAACACAAGCAAAGAAGTGCTTATTTATTGATTTTTTTTAAATGACATAATAACAGGGGTTTTTGACATAGGGAAGCTTTTACTTTCATTTGGTTTAAGTTTGTTTGACATTATGAGAGACCGTTATCACACAACTTATCACAAAAATGTCAAGGATAATAATACACAGGTTCAACCTAAAACAGGTGGAGCCACTAAGTCCCTTCTTTCTTAAAGTGAGCAGCAGTCAGTTCTTGAATTGATGAATTCAGTGCTAATATAATAAGTAGAGCTCCTCGCCATGTTGTTTTTTTTGTGTGACTGTGCAGCATTGATAATGTGATGTCAGAGTAACCCAGGCAATCAGATTTGACCCATTTGAGTATCAAAGTAAGATTCTTCGTGCATGTAAATGCAACCACTGTAGCAGGCAGACGCCACGTGTTTCAATAGAGCAGCTTTTTATATAATGATAAACTCCACTCACACAGACTGTATCTCATATTCCTCTGAACATGGATTATGTGATTAAATGCCTTTCAGAATTGCAGACAAACCGTTATCATATCTGCAGATTGTCTATTTAGACTTATCAGTCAGCTTGTCGTCAAATTTCATGCGTTGTACCTGTGCCCTCTGTGCCGCTCAGCTCCTCGCATCCCTGCAGACAAGAGGATCTTCACCACCAGCCACACTCCCAGCTGCCTCTTCCAGGAAGTTGACGAGAGGTCAGTCATCCAGCCTTCTGGTACCATGGTTACAGCTGTGTTGCCTTCTGGCAACAGTGTTCTGGAAAGGATGAAATGATCATGATATGGACCAATAATATGTGATTAGGGACAGCCAGAAAAATGGAGGCCAACATATACAGTAACATAAAGTAAAAATCAGGGTTTAATACATCTGTTAGTCTCACCTTTGTAATTACTGCAGATATTCTCTCAATCGTGATGTAGAAAGCATACAAATACAAATAGATGCAGAAAAACGAGCACAAACTATTGTTGAAGCTAGTGTGAATCTAAAATTCCAGTCAACAAATCTTGTTGACTTTAAAATCTTTATGGCCAACTCTTTGACTCATCACTTCTCACCTGTGGATATTTAGTTGTGAACTGATCTGCAACAGTAACAAACATGCGATTACTGTCTTAACGGTGTGTAAACATATTGTGTTTGCAGGGCAGTGCCGTTATTGGGCTACTTGCCTCAGGACCTGGTGGGGACCCCCACCCTTCTCTACATCCACCCTGAAGACAGGCCCATGATGGTGGCTATACATGAAAAGAG
Source organism: Gadopsis marmoratus (assembly GCA_036023855.1). Taxonomy (NCBI): domain Eukaryota; kingdom Metazoa; phylum Chordata; class Actinopteri; order Centrarchiformes; family Percichthyidae; genus Gadopsis; species Gadopsis marmoratus. The sequence continues at coordinate 17,053 of JAVQJF010052888.1, read as the reverse complement.
TGAGTCAATATGAACTCTCTCAACATGTTCTTTTGCGTCAGAACTATGAAACTATGATGGTATTGTGAAATAAACAATCTTCCATATACAATGTCTTTATTCCCTCTCAACCTTCTCATATGTGTCTGCACTGTTGCCTCCCTTCAGTCTTTCAGTTTGCAGGACAGCCGTTTGAATATTCACCCCTGAGGATGTGCGCCCGGAGCGGGGAGTATCTGACCATCGACACCAGCTGGTCTTCCTTTGTCAACCCATGGAGCCGCAAGGTGGCCTTCATCGTAGGGCGCCACAAAGTCCGAACGTACGTTTAGTCACTCAAAAACAAATGCTGAGCATCAGTAGACACTCAAACATAGTGTTTTTAAATATATTTTACATATTTAGATTATATTTGAATTTGTAAAAACTTTATCCATAGCTGTATCTAAGCGTGAGCACGTGTGCAGTTGCAGTTTGCATAGCAGTCCTCTAATCCTAACATTCCTCCCCGTCCCCAGGAGCCCTCTAAACGAAGACGTGTTCACGACACCGCAGGGCTGCGAGGGCCGGGTCACCACGCCCGACGTCGTCCAGCTGAGCGAGCAGATCCACCGGGTCCTGGCGCAGCCAGTGCACAGCGGCGGCTCTCAGGGCTACAGCTCGCTCGGGTCAAGCGGCTCGCGAGGCTCCCGCCGGTCACACCAACAGCACCTCAGCGCCTCCGCTGCCTCGTCCAGCGACGGCAACGGCCGCGCCATGGACAAAGCTGCCGCAGCGGTCGCTGTACACAAACCGGTGAGAAACCACTGGTTTTAGGTCCCATGTAGGAAAACATTTGTAGATGCAAAACAGAGGAAAACAAGCAGCCCTCTCTTAAATACAATAAATTAAACTAGGAGCTCCGGGTGAATCTTCATATTTTGGGGATGCAAGAAAACATGTTGCATCACATCTTGCTGAATGTGAGGAAAATGATTCGCATCCATGTCTGTTTAACAAGTCTGATGCTGTTTTATATTTCTTAGATGACGTTCCAGCAGATCTGCAAAGATGTTCACATGGTCAAGACCAATGGACAGCAAATGTTTATCGAGTCCCGTAACCGGCCGCCGCCCAGGAAAAACACCAGCACAGGTAAGATTTACAGGACAGTTACATAGTATGGTTTAGTTGTATACAAGTCAAACAACAATGGGTGTTTGTTGAAGGGGGGGGGGGGTTTGAGAACTTAAAAAAAAGGTCAGTAATTAACATTGGAAGATGCAAAACCTGGCTGTTATGGAGGAGTAAAGAATAAAAGAGAAATGTAAAGTGCAAAAACAAATCCGCTTCCAAGTTATCAATTCAGGGGGAAAAAAAGCTAAATAAAAGTAATATCTCTGGTAAAAGTTGTTGATGTGTAATGTGACTGAGCAGCATGAGAGACGCTCATCTAACGTTTCCATTTGCTCTTCATCCAGGCCCAACAAGCATCAGAGCCGTCAATAGTGACCCAATCAGAGGTTTGATCGCCGACCTGACAAACCCCCCCAAAGCTCTGATCCCTGCACCGCTGGCACAGAAGGAGCCCCCTACTGGCTACTCCTACCAGCAGATCAACTGTCTGGACAGCATCATAAGGTGTGCGCGCGAGCCTACAGCTCCTCTGTGACATCGCTTCTCTGGTTATTACTTCACTCGTTGCTCATCCAACAAACGCTCTGACTCTACGCAGGTACTTGGACAGCTGTAACATTCCTAACACGGTTAAAAGGAAGTGCGGCTCCTCCTGCACTTCCACGTCCGATGATGACAAACAGCAGGAGGCCAGTGGCAACAACAAAGGTACGTTTTTGATAATTACCCAGAACTGGTTTAGTTTAATGCGGCAGGACTTTCTCTGACACATCTCTGACTACATTATGAAAATTATTTTTGCCAGTGTGTATTTACCAACAAAAATACTGATAGAATCTTATTCTTGTTGTTGAATATGAATTTTCTTTTTCTTTTTTTATTTATTTTTTTTTTACGCAGCATTCTTGATTTGTCTCATGAGAGCCTACAGATTTCCTTGACCTCCAATAAGCATGCTTGTCCGTGTGTCTGTTTGTGCTTGTCTAGCCGGTACACAATCACTGCTGCATTTGAACTTGTTGAACTTGTTGTCTCTGCAGGTGGTTCAGTTAGCCTTGTAGGTGAACCACCTTCTCTGCCCCCATTGACCATGGCCGCAAAGGCAGAGAGTGTAGCCTCAGTCACGTCCCAGTGTAGCTTCAGCAGCACCATCGTGCATGTGGGAGACAAGAAGCCTCCTGAGTCAGGTGGGAATCATCAACACTCACACTCTCTGAACCCTCTAGTGTGTGTCACTCAGCAGGTTGTTTCTTTGAAATGACAAAAGTACGAGGTCCTTGTGCATATCCTGAACTGAATTTTTAAGGCCTTCACTAACATTAAGGCTGGACTTTGAGTTTAGTCTCAGAGTCTTTTCCTTTTGGAGCCCTGCCTTTTATGCTTTTATGACCAGTAACACTCTGATACTGTTTTCTTATTTTACTTTTTTTGGAAAGAAAAGTGTTTATATTCTATTTAAAAGTCTCAGGAATTATCATGCGGAAACCTGTAGCCGCATGATAAGCCTGCAGACTGCAGGTACTGTGGGTTTTGCCTTTTTGTTTCTCATCTTTGGTTTATTCTGGACATTTTTCCTTTTAAGTTCCTCTGTGTCATCATTTTGGCTGTTGTCTCTTTTTTGCTTTACCCAAAGATGTGTTCTACAGTTTCCACTTTCCTTTTTTGTCTTTTTAAAGTGGGACAATGTAAAGTTAGCTGGATAATGTTAAATGTGACAATGTAGTGTAACAGCAACACGGTACTGTCTGTCTACCGCTGTCTTAAGTTAGCCAACGTTAGTTACTGGTCATACCAGACCAAGTCAGGCTGTAGCAAACAAAATCCACGGGTGTGTTGAATTAAGCATGAGTGCATTTAATTGTTTGTGAATTAAACTTTTCATTTCTCAGAACAAGAATGTGTCATTTCTTCTTTCTAAAGTTACATCGTCTCCCCTTAACTCTTTAACACCCCTCTGTGTTTCTTCTCTGTCACAGACATCATCATGGAGGAGGCTCCTACAACTCCGACGCTTGCTCCTCCTACTATAACGCCACCTCGACCTGCCAGCACCGCCATCACCCCTCCTCCTCCCCCTGCTCTTCCTCCCCCTCAAGCTGCTCAGCCGGAGAGGGACAGCCGGAGGAGTGGCAGCGTGGGAGGAGGTGGAGGAGGCCGGATGGGTCTGACAAAGGAGGTGCTGTCCGCCCACACCCAGCAGGAGGAGCAGGCGTTCCTTGACCGCTTCAAGGACCTCAGCAAGCTGCGGGTGTTTGATCAGACGGCGTCTTCAAATCTGCGGTGCCACACCCCAGCTGCCAACCCTCTGTCACGAGGTAGGGGCACACTGCTCCCCCCAGTCTAACACACGTGCGCACACAGCATTGTATATACGTTACACATTCATTGTTAATTGATAAACCGCTGCTAAATTCAGCGCCCCCTTCTGTTTCCCAGGAGTGCGTTGCTCTCGGGATTACCCAGCTGCCGGGAGCAGTACGGGTCACAGACACGGTCGCGGCGGTAAGAGGCTCAAGCACCAGGAGTCCTCTGACCAGCACAGCTCTCTGGGCCTGAGCGGGAGCCGGTGCGACCCCAGAACCAATACAGTTCCCATGCCCCTCAACATGCCTCTCGGACCCCCAACAAACTCATCCTCCTGGCCATCTGTAGTCTCCCAGGCCAGCATTCCCTCTGCCCCTTTTGCTCCTGGTATGCTTCCACTCTTCCCCGTTTACCCGCCACTCGCACAGCCGTTCCCCCAGTCCATCGCACAGCCGTTCCCCCAGTCCATCGCACAGCCGTTCCCACAATCCATCGCACAGCCGTTCCCCCAGTCCATCACACAGCCGTTCCCACAATCCATCACACAGCCGTTCCCCCAGTCCATCGCACAGCCGTTCCCACAGCCGTTCCCCCAGCCTGTCCAACAGCCTTTTCCCCAGCCAATCGCAGATCCATCACGTTTCCCCCCAACCCACATGGTACCTCCCATGATGGCCCTCGTTCTGCCCAACTACATGTTCCCCCAGATGGGAGCACCCATCTCTCAGCCAGGTGCCACCCCCGGACACTTCTACAACCCTAACTTCACGTACCCCCGCGCCACCCCCGCCACTCTCCCCACTATTGTTTCCAGCCCCGTACCCGTCCCAGGCACCTGCGCCCCGTCTCGCAGCAGCACCCCCCACTCCTACAGTCAAATGCCTGCTGACCGTGAGGGTGCAGAGTCCCCCCTCTTCCAGTCCCGATGCTCCTCTCCTCTCAACCTGTTGCAGTTGGAGGAATCGCCAAGCAACCGGTTAGAGGTCGCCACAGCCCTGGCAGCATCACAGCAAGCCACGCCTTCTGTGCCGGGTGGGGCGGCCGGGGGACAGAGCTCAGCCAAACAGGGGAGCTCTGATGATGCCTCCAAGGAGAATGAGAACGTGAGTGCAGACATTCAGGATAGGATGTTAATCTTTTAAAACCATTTGTCATTTAAAACTTGACTTAACGTCATGGGAGATTTTAATTTTCTTTGCTCGTTTGTCTGTTTTTCCCCTGTTAGGGTGAAACTAATGAGTCCAACCAAGATGCCATGTCCACCTCCAGTGACCTGCTGGATCTGTTGCTGCAGGAAGACTCCCGCTCAGGCACCGGCTCAGCTGCCTCTGGTTCAGGGTCCTCAGGCACGAGGTCCTCTGGTTCAGGCTCCGGCTCCAACGGCTGCAGCTCCTCTGGCACCAGCGGCACCAGTAAGTAGATTTTTAGTGGAGTTATGGGTCACCATGACAGTGATTTCAGTTAAGAGTCACCGTGCGTGTGCTTTACAGTGTCTCCAAAAATAATAGATGTTAGGAGACAATTTCCCCTGAGAGAAAAAAAGATTTCCTTAACTAGAAAATTAAACTAATGAAACCTTACACATTCTATAACCAGAGATGGGCAGATAAACAAAGAATTCAAGATGACTCCCCAAAATGCATTTTTAAATGCCCTACCTTTTCTAAGTGAAAAACTATTGAATATTGTTTGCAAAATTCATGGTTTGGAGCACAGACTGCAAACAAAATCAGATATTTTAATACTTGACAAGTCTACTTGCAATTGATTCTGAAATTTCACTTCCTTGTCCATCCAGGCAGCAGCCAGGGCAGCCACACCAGCAAGTACTTTGGCAGTATCGACTCATCAGAGAACGATCATTCCCGCAAACAGCCAGCAGGGGGCAGCAGTAGTGCTGGAGGAGATGGCGGTGAGGAGCAGTTCATCAAGTGCGTCCTGCAGGACCCCATCTGGCTGCTGATGGCCAACACTGACGACAAGGTCATGATGACCTATCAGCTGCCTGTCAGGTACGACACTGGGCAAAATGTGAAATGTGTATATTGAATCCTTGAACATCGCTGCCATTCCTACACCTGCCATCCCAATAGACATACAGCAGCTGGTTGGTCAAACTGGGTGACTGCTAAGAAAGACGGCAGGTTTTCATTGACCCTTTCCCCGTATAACAGGGACATGGAGACTGTGCTGCGAGAGGACCAAGAGGCGTTGAGGAGCATGCAGAAACAGCAGCCACGCTTCACAGAGGAGCAGAAGAGGGAGCTGAGCCAGGTGCACCCCTGGATCCGAACAGGACGCCTGCCCCGAGCCATCAACATCTCTGTAAGTGCACTACAACTCAGCCCTGAGCTCTGAAAGGTTCGGCGTACCAGTCACTGTTTAGTTGATGCCAAATAGACAGCACCTAGACATGAAAGGGAATAATCAGTGTCTCTTTCTTTTCAGGGCTGTGCAGGCTGCAAGTCTCCCCCCTCCGTGCCTCCTGCCATTCCGTTCGATGTGGAGACCCACGAGATGGAGCTGTGCAGCGTGATTAAATCCCTGGAGGAGGGCGCCAGCAAGGACAAGAATAACCTCTTAGAGACCGCCATGGATGAAGCTCACCCAGAGGAAGTAGAAGAGAAAGGAACCAAAGTGCAAGACGGCAACCAAGACATGCCAGCAGAGGAGCAACCTCAGAGGCTGTGAATGAAAAGGCGTCTTGAGTCTCACATGACTAAGAAGGTGGCCAAAGATAAAGGACCCTTATCTTGACCTTTCTACGCTGATGTGTAGACAATGTGCACCTTCCAGGACTTTGTGCCCAAATCATCATTACACAGGGTGTAAGTTGTTAAAATGGGTTTTGCCCGGACAGAAAGGTGCTTATTGATCGAGACAGCTTCCATTTGTTGTTTGACTGTCAGGTCAGGCAGGACACTTGGCCCAGTCGGACGTCACATGACCAGGCACGTTGTATGACTGCATATTAAATGCCTTGGAAATCACAGGACATGCACACTCGGTTTTAGAGAGTGAATTAGTACTTTTGTTGTTGTTTCTCCCTCACCTCTTCTTGGCATATTTATTGAAGTTGTAAGATAATCACAGAGGACTAAAGGTGAATGTGTTGCAAGAAAAAGGCGCCTTCACATAAAGGTGGATGTTCGTCACCACAGTGTCCTCCTTGGATGTTTTCATCTCACCTGTCCAGTGTTCACGAGGAAAGAAGGGAGTTTTATCTGTGACTTTTCTGCTTGTTGGATTTGGGGTTTTTTTTATGTAAACAGTTTGCCCTGACTAAAGGAAAAACCTTCTTTCTCCCAAAAGACAAAATGTACAGCGAGAACCAGGTTTATTTTGTAAACATTGTGTATATTTTTATACTTTCACCCACTGCAAGTAGGGTGAGAATTAATGCCCAAAATGGGTGTATGTGGAAATCCAGGATGGAAATCTGATCCTGCAGAAAAAACAGATCACAACCCTTCGAAACGGAGAAAGTGTTTCTTGGGACTCAGCGATGTACTTCCTTGAGCGACGTACAGTGCCAAGAGGTCGACCTGGACTTTTTAAAGGGTCTCTCTTGGCCAGGCATTAGTTTGTGCATTTGTGTGGTCTCCCCACACTGAGAACTGAACAATGCTTCTCACAGACAGTATTTCCCAAACTGCCTGCACCCTGAGGAGCTGTGAAACCTCCAGCGGCGGCAGAGCGTTTGTGTTGCCAGTACTCGTGCTCGAGAGTTTGGAGAGCGTTTACCATCCTCTTTTCCTCTCTGTCTCTTTCCCTTCCTCCCTGCGGCACTGTTCTGGTCATGTGATATCGTATGCTTTATGGCGTCAGTGGTGTCTGCAACAGTTTATAAATATTTTTGTGAAATTCTTTGTAAAAAAATATAGAAGACAATAAATGACTTGAAAATGACTCGTTTCAATGTGAAGTCTGATTTTTGCTTCTTTTTGTTTTTTCCTGCTGCAGTCAGTTTCATGGTTACATCTCTTTGGAGTCTATTTATGTCCGTGGGCGCTTTGCAACAGTTGGCCTGGATACGCAGCAGTGTCCAAAATGGACTGGAAGCAGAGAGCAGATCAGCACCAAACCACAGCTGTGGTTTCTACCCAGAATGGCCACCGCAGCTTAAAAAAAGCCAAAGGCATGCCCTCCTTTAGACAAACTCAAAGTGGACTTCATCGCACATTATGGTTATAACGATGACGACAATGATTGTAATGTATGTGGGTCATTTGGTCAGAGAGCTGATGTTAAACTACCTTAAAGTCACATTACGAGTATTAAAACAGACTTTGTACAGTAATGATGGGCTTTTCCTGCCAAAACAAAATACATTTTGCAGCATATTTCAAGTCTTCCATATTTATTTTTAGAACTCCAGTCCGAGTTCTGGCTTTTTTTGTTGTTGAATTTACTGTATTTTTCATTCTTTTCTACCTTTTTAAATCCCAAACCAACTACTTTCTTTCCACCACCGTAAATTGTGCGGAAAGGTATTTAATCCTCATAATCGGTGTAAATTGCGTGAGGTAGGTTTCAAAAACGAGAGCCTACAGCCACGCAAGCACTTCTGTGAGGGTGTATTCAGGCACAGCTGCGCTTTAAGATAAATGCTAATGTCAGCGGCAATGTGCTGATTTTTTGCAGCTAATTAGCACTAAACAGCTGAGGATAATTGGAATTGATTTAGGACTAAATACCTGCATATCTAATACTAGTAAATTAAAATTGAGTTTCTTTTACTAAACAGCTCAAAATATGTACCAAGTTGGGGTCAAAGAACATATAAACTACATATATAAACTAGCATCTGAGTCCAAAAAGACGAGAGAAACGCACACTAAGACAAGTATACAGGGGGACTACATTTGCACAATTCTTTAAAATCATAATTTACTTTCATTCATTTGCTCTCATTTAAGATAACGAATGCTGACATTGATAATGTTACTTTGTTCTTCTTTGTTGCACATTTTAGTGATTTAACGCCGCAAACAAAAGCACTCTTTACACTTTTATGACATTTGGACTATTTGTGTTTATTTGTCCCAAACAGTGTACCAACTGACCATGTCTGTGTGAGTGTCTGTGTTCAGCTCTGTTATTTCCCTCTAGCCTCAATACTTTTCCCTGTCATCTCTGTACTTTTCTGTAACAGATTCTTAAAGCCCCCGGGGAGCACGGAAATCTTTTGCTAAGTTGAAACATTTTCGACTTGCGTGAACGCGTGTTTGTGTCACTTTGAGTTCTGACTGAACGCACAGCGGGATTCGTCCCCTGGCGACCACGAGTGTCTGAACAAAATGTCATGGCAATCCATCGGATGGTTGTTGGGATATTTAAGTCTGGACCAAAGTGGTGGCCAGACCAACGAACCAACATTGCCAAACATAGATGCCTTCCCTCTAGCGTGGCTAACAAAAGTCTGGCTTGTGGCTGATGGTGCAGGGAAGAGGTCATTATGCAGCAGTGGCGCTCTGTCCATTGGCACACACCTGCAGAAACGTAGGTTTTCCATATATTACATTTCACTCTACCTGTTGACCAGCAACAACACAGAGCTGGAACATATCAAGCACACTGTCATCCTCGATAGCCTGTGTCAAACAGCCGTCTGTAATCTCAAAATCACATTCATTCACCCCCCATAACACACCTCCTCCTCGCCCATCACTTCCGTGTCCCTCCTCTTCCTCTCTCCCCATCCCCCCGTTGAGCCTTGCGTCTCTCCACGCCTCCACTCCGATTCTCCCTCCTTCCCTCCTGCCTCTTCTTCTCCTCTCCCGTTGTTCCTAATCTCGGCAGGATGGAGGACAGGGTGTGGACTGTGTGCCTTCTCGTCATTCTGACACTTGGATGGACTGAGGCTCAAAGTCAGACCAACTTCACCAGGTAGGTTTTGTGCGTAAGAGAGAGATTTTAGAATGTCTTCAGGTATGCATATCAACTATATGGCTTTCAATGTCCCTCTGTTTTCTTTTCTACATCCTGCATGTGCACGTGGCATGGCGTTTAAGCTCACATCGGTCTACATTAACTACTAAGTGTGTGTTTTTCCCCTCGCCTGGTTGCAGTATTGTGATTACAGCAAGCCAGTAGAAATAGAAGGCTGCAGTGTTGATAGGAAGACGTGGTTGGTGTCCCCCTAAACACACAAAAATGTCAGCATGCTGTAATTGGTGTAGTGATTAAACTGGGCAAATGTACAGTAGCTTGTCCTCACATCTGATGTTTTTGTCAAGACTGTCCGTTCATTCTGATTTGTTTTTTTACAAGCCACATTTTGGACTCAGTGAATGTTTTAGGAGATGCTTCTTGGACTTGGTGGTGTGCACTGCTATAGCAACTTACACACACACACAGAGTGTAAATTGAACATGAGAGACAAACAAATACCTGTGGGCTGTTCAGCTCCAGAGGGTCAGAAGGGAGGGACACCACTGCCACTGGCATTTTTCTGGTCAAATGTGGCCCCACAGTACCGCAGCAGACACACAATGCATGCCTGAGGAGCATGAGCGAAAAGAAAAATGGACTATAACGGGTTGAAGATCACAGACAGTCCCGACAATGTAAAAGACGATTCGTCTTGGCCCCCCAAGAAGCAACTACAACAACAAGACTGTAGCTTGAAAGAGGAAATAAACTGACCAGATGCCAGAGCAGCCAACATCTAAATTAACGAGTCTGGGGCCGGCGAGTGACTGCCAAATTAAAAGTCGAGGCTGTCCCCGCTTTGATCTGTGTTTATCTGACTGTGAAAGAGTGGGTGTGTGTCACCAAACTCCATGTGTGAGCCAGGTTGCTGTGCGGCGCTTGAAAGTGCCCGTCTGCAAAATTAAAGCATGTGTTACGTCTACGGGCAACTTTCTTGTGGTGCAGTCAGCGTGCGGGGAACGCTCACAGCGCGTATACTGCATGTTGACGGCCTTCCTGGCTTGGTTTGACCCAGGGCTTATGAAAGAACACAAACCAGGAGAAGTTGACTGGGAGACTCCCAGGGCTCCGTGAACAGAGGCAGCCTGTGCGCACTGAGGTTTTCAGTGTGACTGTAAAAAGAAAAGTGTGTGTATGTGCGCAGGGGGCTCTGCCTCAATACTCTCAGTGTGGCTGTGCTTCCTTAGAGTGCAGCGCGACAAGCTAAACGTCGAACTGATGGTGGTTGTGTGATACTCTTTCCAGGCCCGTCTTCCACTGTGGAGGCCACCTGGTCACAGACTCGGGCATCGTGGCCAGTGAAGGGTTCCCCAGTCACTACAAACCCAACAGTAAATGCATCTGGTACATCACTGTGAGTCACTTTTAAAATCCATTACACTGAATCCAAAATCAATGTGTCCCAGAGTGGCTGCTATCATCAGATGTCTCTCCAGACTTTGTTTTAGTGCGCAAATAATGTGAATATCCAATTAATTATCTGTCTGAGAGGCCCTTCGCCTCCTCTCAGGACCGTGTGGGGGTGTACAGCCCATGTTTGACTGACCTCTCCCCTGTTAGCTTTGTTGCACCTGTTAGGTAGGACACAAATATTTACCATAATGTATCATCCTCATTAGTATATAGAGTTCGTTGACCTCATGTCATTCTTATTACCTTTACCTGCAGCTAGCAACTGGCTCAACTCGCACACACACTTTCAGCCGCTCAGCCTTCCATCATGACCTTGCTATTCTGCTCCTTACGATAGTCACAATAAATCCGAGCTCACAGAATGCTCCTGCTGTATAGATAGAGAGGCACCGACTCTTCAGTCTATCTCTTGTCTTCCTCTGTCTAAATGCTCATGCGTCAGAAATTCCATAATAATGGTAATACTAATAATAAGAGCAATAACAATAATAGCAAGCAGGGGTTGCTGAGCAGGAACATGGGTTAGATCCAGGCTCTACAGCTCCAGAGGCAGAAATACCTCGAAACAGAGACAAAGTTGACTCTGGGAAGTTCAACAAAGATAGCTTGTGCAGAAAAACACAACAAGAAAAAGTAAAACCTGCAGCTCTCCTACCACAAACCAGTGACTGGCCTTTTACTGTCCCAGCCCGGACTGGAAGCTACCATCTGCTCAGGTAAACACTAGACTGATACAAAGTCTACAGAACAACGCACAAAACACCATACGGTTCATTTGTAGCTGCTGATAATCACAGCGTATCTACAGGCGCACACACACACTCATGAGTGCAACACTAGGAGGGCAGGTCGAGGTTCATTTTGATGGAAACCTTTGAAATGAAATGGAATCATAAACCACCACATCATCTGTGGTCACACACATTACAGGCTCCAAGTGATACCTCCTGAATTCTCTTCAAGCATCCCATATTATCCCAAGATGAAACTTTATCACACTTACGCCTATAAGTAGTAGTCTTTAAGTGTCGTGTGCCCCCCCCCCCCCCGCAGGTCCCAGAGGGTCACGTGGTCATGCTGTCGTTCCGCCTCTTCGACATGGAGGCTGACCCCACCTGTCGCTACGACTACCTGGACGTCTACAACGGCCACTCCCGCTTGGTGCAGAAGCTGGGTCGTTTCTGTGGGACGTTCCGGCCCGGCGCCCTCATCTCCACCTCCAACACCATGATGCTAGAGATGGTGTCGGACGACGGCACCGGAGGGAGAGGCTTTCTGGCTTCCTTCAGCGCAGGGAAGCCACACGTGGAAGGTGTGGACATGCAATCGCAAGCACCGGGGATGTCTCGCCTGGTGTTCTTACATATTTCTGTTTGTCTGGTGAAAATAACTCAATACTGGTGATTTGGGTTTATGCTTAAAAAGGGAAACACAGTCCTCTATGGAATACACAAATTACTACAATCTGTCAGGTTTATGAAAGCTAAAAACAAAGCTGCTCCCGAGCGTTTTCATCTAACCGCCGCACACGTGTTCCCTTTCGCCTCAAACACAGCATCACGACTCAAAACACATCCTTCCCTAATTTGAACGAGGCTCGGTTTTGGTGTATTGGTATTTCATCTCCTTTTGACTCTGTCGTCTTTTTTAATTCCCACAGAGAACCAGTTCTGTGGAGGACGGCTGACCAAATCTCAGGGCTCCGTCAAGACGCCCAACTGGCCCAACTCTAATTACCCAGCAGGCATCAGCTGCTCCTGGCACATCTCCGTGGAACCGAGCAATGTGAGCCAGTCGTGTTGCACTTTGCATTTCTTACTAGTCGTGTACCTAAAACGCCCCCTTTTAAACTCAGAGAGCCGCACCTCAGAATTTCAATACAAATGGAATGAATCTAAGTTTTTATTATCCAGTGTGAAGCAGCAAATCATCAACGGACGTTTGTTTAATTCAAACTGAAATTTAAATGAATTTGCGTGGTCTATAACTCGCTGGTGTTTGTTTTGACTTGTCCTCATTTAGCTAAAATTGTAATTACTAAAAAGATCACTTTCGTGCAGTAATACAGTATTACCCCTACATCAGTGTCCTCCAGGTGGCGTGAATTTAACAGGAATGAAAAGTGCCACTATCCATCTATAAATCACTATCTCGCAAGGCCAGCTAGGTAGCTAGTTAGCCTAGCCTAGCCTCGATACGGTTTTATCCTCATACGACAAGTGGGAAAATATCCAAAATATTCCTCATTATATTTCCTTACTCAAAATACTTAGTTCACTCATTTCTGCTTTTGGAGGACGAGGAATGAAAATATTAGTATAGGGGCCCATCACAAGGAAATGTTCTACCTCAGGTCCTTAATGTAGCGCAGGTGTGTGTGTGTGTGTGTGTGTGTTTGTGTGACAGCGGCCTTGTGACGAAATTCAAATGAAAGGCCTCATTGAGTGCCTGAAGGTGTGTTCATGTGTGAACGTAGGGAAACAGGGAAGGAGGCTAGAGCGAGGGAGAGAGTAAATGCCCTCCTGTATTTCTGAAGCCTGGCCCTTCTCCTCCTCCACCGCCGCTTCCTATGTCTGCACTGCACCGGACTCACGAGGAATAAACCATCTCACATCACTCGCTCCCCGTCGTACATCGCACGGCTTGTGTTGGCAGGCCTCTGTGTTCACTGCCGCCTCTTCCCCCAGGTGATTGAGGTGAAGTTTGTGAAGCTGGACTTGGAGCCCGACACGTACTGTCGCTACGACTACGTGGCATTGTTTAACGGGGGACAGAGGGATAACTCGCGGCGGATTGGGAGATTCTGCGGAGACAGGCCACCGGGGTGAGATTAATCAACAAAAATGGGTGTCAAAGAAGGCACACTACTTGCTAAAAGCCGCTTTTCAAAGACATGGCGCGCAGCTATGCAACGTTTCCCCTTCGCTATTCCTCCTCTTGTCCTTCCCTACATTTTGTTCTATTTCCTCATCCTTTACGTAGAACTATAGTGACAAACGGGAACGAGCTCCTTGTCCAGTTTGTCTCCGACCTCAGCGTGACCTCAGATGGCTTCATGGCCCACTACTTCAGTGTGCCCCGCGGGTCTCGGACACCCACTGCCGGGGGAGACTTCATCTATGGACCTCAGACCACCTCAGCGCCACAAAGAACAGATGTGAAGCCAAGCAGACCAACGAAACCAACCCCCAAACAGCCTAAACCTACCCCAAAACCACCACGCAAACCTATCAAGCCTGCAGTCAAGGCCACGGCTAAACCCAAACCAGCTAAACCCACGCCTAAAGCACCTGCAAAGAGGCCTGGATTTAAACCTGGAGCTAAACCTACACCCAAACCTAAGATTATTAAGCCAACACTCAAGCCAAGCATGAAGGCTAAACCCGCACACAAGCCTGCACTGAAGACCAAGCCCACCTTAAAACCTGGTGTCAAACCAGTAAAGCCGACCTCTAAGAGTGGAGTTAAACCAACGGCCAAACCGAAGTTTAAGCCTAAAGTGATGCCCAAACCTGGAGTAAGCAAGACGGTGACAAAGAAGCCTGTTGTGAGCAAGAAACGTGAGTGGAATTACTTGATATAAAAATGAACAACAATCTGCCCTTTGCTTTCATGTGTGCAAACTTGGATCGAGAAGCAAGTTAATGTTCTTATCGTGTGTTTGTTGCTGTGTGTTTTCTCCAGCGTTACCACTGAACCCGCTGTGCACACGAGCCTGTAAGAGGACAGGAACTCTCCAATCCAGCTTCTGCCCTCACGACTTTGGTGAGCCACATCGGCTGCCCTCTAGTCTACACAAAACACTTTTCCATTCCTATTTTCACAGCTCTGCCTCTCCTGTTTCTTCCCTTCTCTGTGAAGCTCGCGTTCGTTGCGATGTGATCTCGGTTGTCTTGGAATGGGTCTAGTTTAATAAAAGGACTCCCAGAATCTCTGCCCCAACAACATTAGCATAATTATTTAGAAATACCCAAATATCAGCGAAGCCATTTCTCTTTCTTCATTCTTATTTTTCTCTCTTCCAACTCTCTCTCTTTCAGTGATTACGGGTAAGGTCACATCTTTGACCACCGGGCCGAGTGGCTCAGCGACAGCTGAGGTGTCCATAATCAAGAGCTACAAGGCAGGACGCCTGAACGTCACCAAGTCAGGGCCCGTCATGTCGGTCATACTGGCCTCCACCTGCAAAAGATGCCCCGGGCTGATCAAAGGTACAGTACAACCATCTGTACTTACAGCCTTTGTCAGTCTCTGCATCTTACATACATGCAGGCAACATTTGTACTGACTGAAATGTGTCCGTTGCATCAACCGTCAAGCACTGAGAGTTGCTGTCAAACACTTGGGTCAGTTAGTCTTGTTCTTTGATCAGATATAAAGGGACTAAGGTAAGTGGAACCCCTTTGACCTCTGGTTTCATGTTGGCTATGTAACTATTTTCAAAGTAGTAATGGCAAAATACAAGGAAGAGCACAAACGGTCACTGCATGCAAATATTTAACCAATATGCCCCAATCATTAAAGCCAGTAATGTAGGAAATAGACAATATGGGATGCAATTGTCAGTTTGGTTTCGTTTGGAAGTAATTACTGTAATAAATAGTGGCCATTACATTAACAGTATGAAAAAAGACAGTATCATTTTGGTATTGGTACTCGTTACAGGCAATTGTAAAGGCATTACAATTACAATTGTTCCATACATTTACAAGCGACATTTGGCCCTTAATGTAACCCACCTAGCGCCTCTGGTATGGGTGAGCATGACCTGTATTTGACATATTCTGACACGTTTATTCCTCATCGACTCGTTGTCCAGGCAAAAACTACGTGTTGATGGGAAAAGTCGACGCGCAGGGCAACGGCCTTCTCAGCCCCTCCAGCTTCAGCCTCCTCTATAAGCCCATCCACGCCAAAGCACTGGCCAACCTCTCGCGGGCACCGTGCTGACATCACGGCCCAGCCCACCAATCAGCTCGACAGCCCCGACTATCTCTGTGAAAACACGTAACTTTCCATAAAGAGTGAACATGTTATAAGCACGTTACAAACATGTTTTTTTTACATAATGCAATCCTGACGTGAAAAATCATTTGAAAGGAACAAACATACAACATCTTAAGTATTATATTTTGTATTTTGTATGTAAATTATAATATTTCTATGATAAAAGATCAATAAACCACGTGACTGATGCCTGAGGTTATTTTAATATCTACTTTTACTAGTATTTCCATGACACAGATTAATATCTTTGTTTACCGTCACTGATTGTAATATACTGTGTAGGTTTGTTGTAAATATTACCCAGAGATCCCACATCATGCATTTCTTTCGCTTTCAATTTATTCTTCAGACGACAAAATACATCTTTGATTGTACTATGGTTAATATACTGTGTGCAATCTTAATATTTAGATTATATAAATATATATATGTTGGTTACCCCGGGAAACAAAGCACTGCATTAGGTATCTTCAATCTAGTAAAGTGCCTGATGGGGGAACATGTGGAGTGTGATTGCTTAGAGTCTAACTTGAGCATATTTTATAAAGCGCCTTCCTACAAACAAAGCAAATTAATTCACACAGAACAGACTTTTTTTTATCATTTTATCCTATACTCTGTATCAAGTTTAAGCCTCAACATAAAAACAATACATGCCGAGTGAATTGCAGTTTTTGCAGAGGTAGAAAAGGCTCATCAGCATTAAGACATATTCGTCTCATGTTGGGCTAAAAGAGAAAGGTCAAACTTTTTGGTTTTACTGCTGCAGTCATGAACTGTGCTGCCGTTTGTCCCCATAGCTTTTAGAGAATATTTCAGATTGGTTAAGGCACAATAGAAAAGGGCAAGTTTGGCCTTGGTACACATGCAACAGAAAGACTAAGAGCCTCAGTGTGTGCAGACCCATGACGTGCATCCTGTCTCTACACATCGCCGTCGGGGTCGGCTCTGCTACACAGGAAGGTATACAAGATGACGCAGCAGCCGACCACCAGCAACAGACCGAAGATGATGTAGGACAAAGTGGTGGTCCAGAAGGCAAACAGGTACAGTGTCTTGTCGCAGTAGGGATCCACATTCGTCGTATTCTTGTTGTAGTTGGGCTCGTAAATAGAGTAGATCCACACGTTACCTAGACGAGAAAGAAAACCCAAGAAGATAAATACATTTGTGTTTTCTTACGACAGAGCTTGATCACAGACATCTACAATTACAGATCGTTATATCAATGATGAATGAGCCAGGCATTTCAGAGAGTGTTGGCAGGATTGTTAGATGTAAAGAGTAGAGGTGCACTGAT
>JAVQJF010052879.1:0-12261 GCA_036023855.1 Gadopsis marmoratus | reverse complement strand
AGCAGTTACCCCTTTTCACATTCCTCTCCCTTTAGGCACCCACTATATATATATATATATATATATATATATATATATCTACATACTTGTTTTTGACATATTGATGCATTTAAATCTACACTCTTTTACAAGCTACAAATATGTACCACACACTGATGCTGTCTTTACTACTTAAGTGTGGGTTTTTTTTCATTTGCTGTTGTGTATATTGAAAACAACTTTCCTGACCACACAATCACACATGCACACACATGCATGCATATTACCTAAAAACAACCCAACTGTCAGACACTCAGTAGGTGATGACTACCAAGCAAATGAGGTTGACATTATATCAAAAAGGAGAGCTATATTTACAGAACTCTAAGCATTATTTTTTTACGGTGACAAATTAAAAGTATATATTTAAAAGCGTGCCTTGAACATCTTCTAATAAACCACAAGCCGTCTTTCCACCTTACTTGTATTTACTTTTCATTTATTTTTGAACATACATCTGCATGAGCACCAACACACTGTATATAGCAGCCCTAAATTACAGTTGGATTGGAAGATTGAGAATTATTGGTGGAATTTATTTATGAATCATTGTATGGAAATGTGTCCAATTTGACATTTTAGTGACTGTATTGAAGGTGTTTAAATAAAATAATATGTATGTATGTCTATAATTTCGCACCCTTCTGAATGAGGTGTACACTCAAATGCAGACACAGGCACACAACTGGAACACCTCCCTAACCTTTGCATGAGTGACACCTAGCTTTTCTCTCAGACGCCCATCTGGCAGCTTAGAAGCCAAGTGACCCTCCCAAGATGGAACAGGTCAACACCTTTGTGATTAATGCCATTACTTCTTGTAATATATCCTTCTTGTATTATATCTGAAGCAAATAAATAAATAAACAAAGATTGGGTCAACTATAGAAATGAATGAGAGTTAAAAGGAATAGGGAATACACGTGGAATATTACAGAGAGGTTAAATAAGAGAGGAGAGGGGTTGCGAGGGAAAGTAAATGAAAAAGGAGTGACACAGACTTTGAAAACAACTGCTCGAGTGGTTGGGTGTGGTGTGTGAAATATGGAGAAATGGATTGTTCATAAGTGCAGAGTGACAGAGCTAATTATAGCATCAGGATGTTCATGTGTTGAAGGAAGAAGACAAAGCCAAGCAAAGGGAGAAAATACTCAGCAGGTGGAAACAGATGTGCAAAATCCCTGGGGGACAGCAGCTCGTTCATTAGCACGCGTGACTCTTCTTATTAGCTGGAGTTTTTGCATAAGGACCGCAACCTTGTGTCCTTGTCACTTGTAGGGTTCAACGCCTTTCATGATTTTACCTCTGTCTCAAACTTTATTTTCTTAGAGCACTTCCACCTACCTCTTCTCGCCTCCCTTACCACATCACTATTTCATTGCAGCTGTAATTTTTTTCCACCATGTGGCATGCACTACTTAGCCACTGTCACTGAGCACATGACGGCAGTTAAAGAGGGTCAAGCATCTGCCAAAAATACAAGGTGACAGACATTCAAATAAATCCAAATCTTTGGGGTTTTTTCTCAAATGTTTCCATCTTTTTTCCACCTCCGGCTAATCCATAATCAAGTCAATAGTCATTAAAAAATATTAAAATAATAGAATTTAATGGGAAGAACGTGACCAGAATTCACACAGCGTTAAAAGACAGTCACTGCACTGACTTTCATGCTGAGTGTGTGGACCTGCTGAAGTGTATTCAGTCATTTATTCAAGATGGTTCATGGCGGATGTTTTGCATTCAAAGTGTCATTTAAGGCCGGCAAAAGTGTGAGCATAAAGGGAGATATCAATGCATACTCCAATCATGGATCCATGAAAAAAGAGAGGGGGGTGCTGAAAGGATAACACTACAGCAGCAAAGAAAGTAGAAGCGGAAAATGTGCATATGGCGTGACAGATAAAATAGGTCGCTCAATTGTTTGTGACAAAAATGCAAGCTCAGATGATGCATCACCGGATCCTCGACTAGAATTCAGCAATATCCAAACAAAAGACTATGCTTCATTTCTGCCTGTTAATTCCTTTATTCAAAAGGAACAATTTTAGAATAAGTGTACAATTTACATTTCATGTGAGACCATCAAAGCTCTGTCTGATATTGCACACTAAAAAGATCAGCAAAAGAATGTGCAACGAGTCAAAACCAGATGATCAATTCCAGCCTTTCTTCTGCAACAGTCAGCAGTGGGAGAATTGAATTGAGTTGAATGCAATGCAATCTTCATGATTTTATGAATGAATAAATTGAATCTTGAACCTTGAACTGTGGACAGACGGGACTATATTGCAAAACATGGGTGAACCCATATCCCACATTCCAAATTGGTACAAACGGAAAGGTTCAGCAGTGTTCCAACTGTACCCTGTTAGCTAAAACATGCAAGTCAGGCTGCTCAAGCCCATCCTGTCAGCTAGTATTGGTATGTCAAAAAACAAGAAGCCAGAGTTTATTATATATCTTCTTGCTTCCCAAGGAGCATTATGGTAAGAAAAAGCAAGTATAGCAACACTGGACAAAGTGGTTTAATGGCAGCTATTTATCTCGACAAACTAACTCCCAATAGCATAATGGCAGTAGATGGAAAGACACAATTTGCATTTTCTTTGCTTTACTATGCTTTTTCTTCTTCTTGGCTATTTCTGCTGTGGGACGCTCATTGAAAGCACATGCTGCTAATTTTGCAGGCCTACAATAACATAACACAAGTGCAGAATTACACAAATGCATATTACAAAATGTATTATTACCACAGAAAGTGATTCCAAAGAAGATGTAATAGACTATTCCCTAGTTGGATTGTGTGCCAGTTAATTACACTGTATGGGAACATTTTCTAACTCCGGGTCTGCAGCCTCCATCAATTGATTTTTCTTTCGTTCCTTTGAGTAGAAATTCCCACTCTATCTCAATTGTCAGAGGCAGCAGGATCCACTTATAGGTTCTTCTCAGGTAATTGCAATGCAAATGAGGTTCTCCAAAGACAAATTAGCCACCCTGAAAGAGAGGGCACGTCCTTAGTTGGCTGTCTGTCTAGTGGCTAGGCCAATGGAAAGTAAAAAGCCCCCACTTTAATTAATAATACATGACTGAGAAATCCTGATGATCTGCATGGGAGACAGCTTTGATCTCTATCTAATCATTCTGTGTTCCGTGCCTGCCATTCTCAATGACATGCTGCAAACAATGGTCAAGGCAATGCTCTGTTTCACACATGAGAAGTATAATAGCTCGTGGCTAAAGGGTGTGCTGTGTGTCATCATTTAAAAAAGACCTGTTCATATGTGTTTTGGGATTTCATCATCACTTAAAATCTGTGTCTCTGTCCCTCCTCTCCAGCCACATTCACTATTCCTCAGGCTCCTCCATTGCCATTTTCCTTCCATCCACTGGATTCCTTCAGACCTTCCCTCCTTTTCCCTCCTTTCGCCATCCCCATCCATCTTCACACCTGTTCCCACTTCCCTCGTCTGCACCTGCATCTCATTTCCTCATCAGCCTCTCAGCACATATAGCTGTCCACTTCCTTTGCTCCTCTGTCAGTTCATCCTAGTTATGTTGCCATCTTGCCTTGTGTTTTTGCTTTTGAGCTTCTGTCAGCCTGACTAGACTGCTGTTTTGCCCACCTGTACCTGCCTGTAAGCTATTTTCTTCAATAAATCACTGAAGTGATCCTGCTGCCTGCTCCATCTGTATATGGGTCCAATCCTGCATTTCCTGAGCTGTGGCAAACACAAGAAGTCAAAGAAGCACATTTAATCTCTGAATTTCTGACTTTGAGATCTACACCCCTCTCCCCTCCTAAATAAGCATATTTTATGTTTTTTTGGTTGCGTGACAAAATATTTCAAAGAGCGGGGAACATTTGCCTTTGGTTAAGTGTTCATGTGAAAATATGCTTAAACATGCTCAGTTTCTTCTCCTTTGAGAGCAGAATCGGTTACAATGCATGTCCACACGGCCCTGGAAACAAGCAGTCTCATTCAGTCTGTTAACATTAGAGTCATGTAGGGTCTCCAACTGGGAAAACACAGAGCGAAATCATTCATGTTAATTTGTGCATACACAAGGTACAACTGGGTGAGTAGCCATGCATTTTAATGAAGCTGACACTGAACTCTTGGGTGGTAGTGTGTTCAAGTGTGGAAAATATGTTGGTTCGAGCGTCTTTGGCACTAAAAACCTTACTTGGCCCTGTGACGAGGACACAAATTGTGGAGCGTGTCAGTAGAGAATTAATGTGTGCACTGTCTTATTGCAACTCAATTTAATACTGTTGTGATTAATTAAGTCCTAATTGGCCATATCTTAACCCTACCTTTTGCAGTTGTGATATGCAGAGCTTCCAAAAATAGCAAAAATTATTTATATTTTTCAAACACACGTCCCTAGATACTGTACAAACAGTATATGACGTACCAGCTTGCTTATCATTTCATTTTATAATTTTCAAACTAGCACCTCACTTTGCAACATTGTTCAACAGATGTTCGCTTTTGCAAGATTTAATGAACACAGACTCAACCTGCTTGGAAGGGCACGCAATGGAAATACCTTGGGAGTTTTAAACCTTTGACTCTTGTCTACCCCATGAAAGGCTAATGTTGCTGTATCTGATGTTTAGAAGCACTGGTCCACAGAGTCGTTGCGTATTTCTATAGCTCATTAACACTACACTGATGAAGTTTAAGGCAATTAATGAAAGGTCATGCCTGTCAGTTCCAAGAACCTCCCACAGGATGTGTGGCACCATGCCAAAAACCTCAGACATATCAATGTGACAGGGTCCCCCAAGGATTTGCTGGTGACAAAATGGATTACATACAATCTTCAAAAGATTAACAAAAAAATCAGGGTTGTGTCTCAGGTCAGAAAAGGTTGGAAACCCTGACATAGAAAGACATGGAGTCAGTTGACACGCAATTTTGATAGGCATACCTGCATTATAGAATTAATAAAGGCTGACATGTTAAGAATTTAAAATTTTTGTGAGCTGGATTAATGTTTTGTACGTTGTTTTTTTTTTTCTCCATGGGCCAATAGAGCAAAACATATTGTACTCCATGAAACTGCAACAATATGTAACAACAAATCCTCCAAATTAAATGACAAAATGCACTTTGTAACTGCCACCCAGAACGACACATAAAATTGTTCTGGTGCCCGTATCGGCAGGATGACATCATTTGTCATTTTCCTTTCAAACGGTTACAAAACTGTCCAGTCGGGTGCCATTCAACTGTCGCAGAAGAAGGCCGCAATGAGACGACATTATAAGAGCACCAGGCAAACCTCAAACGGTGGAAAACAATGTAGAAAACACAATGGAAACAGGTGGATGGAAATGCAGGTAACCACAACAAGAACAACGTCACACTATTTCCTCATCTGCTTTCAACGGACAAGAGCCATGATTCCAAAGGCAAAAACATGTCATTTTTGGACGTTTCTTAAACACGTGAATTCTCTATTCAAATCAGTAACACTGGGAGGACAAATTGTAAGTCAGACAACAAACTTGACCGGACATAACATTATCAAGTTTAACATACTAAAGGAGCAACTTGTGGTGTTAGCCAACAACATAATTTGCATTTTGATCAGAAGATTACAGTATATTCCAAGATACCCATCTATGACCTATTCAAAGTGACTTGAGATGTGTGAACAGGATCATTAATCAAACTAGGCATTAGCCCACATGTTTCCCATGTAATGAATGCAATTTCTGTCTGAGCTGAAGGAAATAATGCCCAACGCTGGGCCAGTGAAAATGCTGAAACACACTTGTTAGTTGGATCCTGCCTCCAAGTTTTATCTAAACTCCACCAGTTGTTGTGGGGCCAATCTATTCTCCGTTTCCCCAAATCGTTGAGGAAAACAATTACATTGCTGTGTTGTTTTTTACAGCCGTTCTAATGCAATAAATGGAGTGCTGGTTCTATAATGTTGCGGTAACATTCATGACAACATGTTCAGCATCATTAATTATTTGCCTTTTATACCCACAGTGGATTGATTTTGCTACAACACGATTGGATTATGCAGCACAAGCTGTTCAAAGTAACTTTCCAGTAATTTCTCAGCAACTTGAGCTGTTTTGGAGAATCCTGGCACAGAGCTGCACACGTGTATCTTCTTTTTATTATGTGGAGACACAGACTTCATTATTGTTTCAACTTCCAATATACACCGATCAGCCATAACTTTATGACCACTAACAGGCCAAGTGAAGAACATTGATTATCTCCTTACAATGGCACCTGTTGGGGGGGTATATTAGGCAGCAAGCAAACATTTTGTCCTTCAAGTTCATGTGTTGAAGCAGGAAAATGGGCAAGCGTAAGAATGTGATTGATTGATGCGAGTGGGGAGCGAAGGCTGACCCGTGTGGTCTGATCCAACAGAAGAGCTTCTGTAGCTCAAACGGCTGAAAAAGTTCATGCTGGCTCTGATAGGAAGGTGTCAGAACACACAGAGCATCGCAGTTTGTTGCATATGGGGACCAGTCAGGGTGCCCATGCTGAACCCTGACCAACGCCAAACGCCTGCAATGGGAACCTGAGCATCAGAACTGGGCCACGGAGCAATGGAAGAAGGTTGTCTGGTCTGATGATTCCCGTTTCTTTTACATCATGTGGATGGCCGGGTGCATGTGTATTGCTTACCTGGGGAACACATGGCATCAGGATGCACCGTGGGAAGAAGAAAGTTGCAGACAAAGTACACCCCTTCATGGAAACAGTATTCCATAATGGCAGTGGCCTCTTTCAGCAGGAGAATGCAACATTTCTATTCACCTCACCTCAAACTTCAGATTGTTGAATAATAAGCATTAACAGCAGCCCTGCCCGTGATAACCGTATTACTCTACAGATGATTTTCTGTCCTTTAATTCACCCTGCAGGAATGCGTGTATTGCATGTGAACATCAGAACACTGAGAAGGTGTTTGTAACTAAAAACATTTTCAATTTGAAAGACTTCTACATTTCAGAGGAAAAGTTATGTGCTGCAGCCTGCAAATACAGAATGATTCATTCGGTTCACAAGGTTCATTGTGGAGTACTTGCAGATGGCCGTAGAAAATAAATGAGATTTTCAAAGTATGTGTAGGTGGAATATTTTTCGTGTAGATGCGCCGTGCCATAAACACAATTATATGTCTAACCCCTGACAGGAGGTTGAGAGACAGAGATAGCAATAGTGTTTGCATATATCATCTTCTACTTTGACATTTAGTGTTTGTGTCACTGAATAATCGTGTATGTGGTTACAGTAGAACAAACCTGTGAACTGTTGTATTTTCATGAGCATACCCAGAACAGCAGCAAGACAAAAGTACAAAGTTTGAGATGATTCAATAATCTTATCTAACAGACACTAACAACACACGAGGAAAGACACACTGTTTGTGTTGGCATTGATTGTTGCCCATTAAGCCCGAGGATGTACCGGCTCTGTTGAGGAACTAATTATGGTGGATACCATCCAAGACGAAACCGAAGCACATCCCTGGACTGAAACACGAGTGTTTGTGCAGTGATGTCCCTTGATAGAAAAAATAAATAAATACAAATGAAGAGCAAATAGTAATAATGAATTGCATTTTTGATAAAAACAGACGACACATTAATATCAAGCTCCGTTTAATGTTTTTGTCTTCAACAATCATGAGATTGGCTCTAATCGTAGTAAAAAAAACTGCTGAATCCAACTGTGCTGATTAACTAGTACTAATAAATATATTCACCAAATGCAGATGGTTAATTTATTTCTCTTAGTGATTTTCGGGCTTTTGCTTCAAGTAGTCAAGGTTAATATCTCCCTGAAAAAGACTAATACAAACATGGTCTTCCTGCATTAATCTGTTAACCAGAAACTTCCTTTCAAGTGGAATGGTTTGTTCAAAAATTTCCAAATCATTAAATGACAACTTTTTTCTTTCTTTATCTGTAAAGTAATAGTAAGTGAGTTTTGCCTCATTCAGCATTAGCTTCCACAGCTAATGGCTTTCATGCCTCACTGTCAGAGAAGCTGGGAAAATATGACCATTACAGGTGACCGTCTGTGGTCCACAGGGATTAACCACCTGTGAGGGTGTGACTTTACAGAAAGAGGATAACAGCCAGGCAGGGACAAGTGGCTCTTGCTGTAGGCGGTTTCAGCAGGGCAGAAATAAGTGATTTTATCAGCTGGACTGTTGGGAGACTTTCTGTACTGTCGGCATTTAGGGACTTTTCTTTTACTGATATGGCACAGCAGCACAACAAACATCATCTGCTACATTAATTTATCAATGCCCTGTTAATTATAACTAAGTTGTGGAGTCATTGTTTTATTTAATTTCAAATAGAATTCAGAAGGCATATGAAACCAACAACAGTGATGTCTTTTGATTTTTAGTGCTTCAAAAATGTCTTACCCGTAAACAAAAAAAGGTACTTCACTTACATACATATATTCTTACATACACATGCATTATTTTAGGGTAAACGGAAGTGAACTGATTTCTTAAACCGGTAAGATTTCCATCTCCAACTCCTTCCATCTCCTTCCAAAATGCACAAGGGCGCAGTTTGCATCATAGATAAAGATAAAGAGCGACAAAGTCCACTTAGCATGGAGGGTGGGATGAATGAGTAGGTCAAACACTGGGCTTTCATCCAGGAGGTTTCTGTTTGAGTCCCATGTGAAAGTTAACTTGTTATTTTAACCCAAACCACGGTCTTTTCGCAAACACCTGCACCTGACCAAAACTCTGACTATAATATTACCTAAAAATACCTCTAAGTTTATTTAAAACTATTTTTCAACAGCCATTTCCCCAAACAGAAAAACCACCCCTGCCACTACCTCACACTTGGTCTATTCCCCCGGGACCCCTGTCTATTTATACGAGCAGAACCTTCCAGCCAGATTTGGCAGTTCAGGTCCCGGTCAGAGGAAGCGGAAGAGACACGCCCCACAGGTAACAAACATTTTAACTTGACCAAACAGTTTACACCCACGCTGTGTTGTTTTTTCCATTACCATAAACTGTTCTAACTGTGTCATGGGGTTTGCCCATGACAGGGTTAAAATAAGCCAGCCTTGAACTACAGAACATACCTTTTGGTACCTAGACCTAACCAAACTGTTTACCACATATTAAAAAGGCTTTCTGGCAGACGGCTTTCTGAGAGAAATCCTGTCTGACACACAGCCTTCGAGGCAAAATTGTCCCATATACTAATCAAACTCATGTTGAATGCAATTATGAGTTTGTGTGTTTGGACAGCCGTTTTTTGTTTGTTTGTTTTAAACCTACATTTATATCAGTTTCTGCTGTTCTTTTCTTATTGGTACGTTGTTAGCTTTAATGGCGCATTTCAATTAAATGTATGCTCAAGAAGTTCATGTATGTGTCTGGGTTTGTTCATGCATGTGCATGTTAGGTTAGTTCATGCATGTGCATGTTAGGTTAATGAGAAAAATAACCTGCAAAGAGAGTCATCTCCGACTCTCATCTGAATTTATTTAATTGCCTCTCTAGTTATTAAAAATGTGTTTTCAGACTGTATGATTTATGGTCAGATGGTGGGATAGGAAATGGTAAATTCATTGCCGTGTGTTGCACCAGCTAAGGCACCACCTGCTCAACAGCATGTCCAAGGGGAATCACTGCAATCTATTACAAGCTCTCTCTAGAGCACAGCTTGTTTTGTCGCTCCATGCCCAGTGGGTAATTTGGAACCAGGCCCACTATTTCTAAAACATTCAGGACACTTATACAACAAAATATTTCAAATGCAGACTCACAGTCGTTTTATTCAGTAAGTAAAGTACACGTAATAGAATGTGCTTTGCCACACATAAGAATGCATGAAACACAGCTAAGCAGTTTGCTACAAGTCAAACCCATATAATTAAAAAAGAAAGTCCAAATACTAATTAAGGGATACTACTCTCTAGGCATCAAAATAATACAGAACAGTAATGGGCAGCAGAGACATTTTTGACAGTTAAGCAGTATTCGCAATTCACAACAGCCCAAACAAAGTGGCCCACCTCTTTTAACTGTATAGTGAGGAAGCGGTTGCCTGCAGTAATATGATTGTGGACAAGGGCTGCTACTTCGATCCGCTGGCACTGACACTATTATTAACCTCATTTGTGCTCATTTTTATGTTGAATAGAGAATTTTATCACATTTTTACGCTACAGTGGTCAAATAGTCAACTAACTTTGAACTTGAAGGCAAGAGTTGCGACCATGGAATTTGGTTGTTTACAACATATTTGCTCTCACTTTGAGTTGCATAGCCTACCTTTCAGTCAACAAGCATATCGCACAGAGCCCTTGAGTCAGCATAAGGCCAAGAGAACCAAGTACTAATACATAACTGTAAGCTCCAATTTAAAAAGTGGCTGGTGGGATAAACGTAATTTCTGTGTGCTTCGAATGCCGTATGTTGTTGTTGTTGTTGTAGTAGTAATTTTATGGTTGTAGACAGTGTGTGTGATCTCACTTCACTGACTCTACAACCAGTTGTTGTGTGTCTCTAACGTTGGCATGTTCATGTTTTTTTTTTTATCAATGTTTAACAGTGACACACGTGCAAAAATCTGAAGTATTTAAAAAGCATGGATCTGTTTAAGTGCATTCAATTCTCAGAAGACACTTTCACCCACTCATCCCACAATTCTCACCCAGATCTGTTTGCGTCAATATATTTGATACACAAGCCCATGAACATTTGCTGCACCCGCAAGCACAAACAAGTTTTTTCTTTTTCTGTACTTCAGCTAGTCTCATTATTCTTCTTCCACACGTATTTTGTGACCACCTCCTACACTTTTGTGACAATAGACATACCAGAAATGCAACTCGCTTGCAAACACGTTGCTGTTACTTTTCTTAGCAAACTGCCTAATTGTTTTTAAAAAGACAAAATAGGACTTGGTGCTGTTATTCAGTGAGTGGAGGAATGTAGTGAACACAGCAGACCAGCAGGTGTTGATGTTACTTCATAAATGACACCCAGAAACATCCAGGCATGCAATGAGAGGAAAATCACAGCTCTCTGCCCTCTCTGTCCATCTGTACTCTTTGCCCACATGCCGAACACCGACACTCCTTTCCTGGACTGATGGATCTGTGTGTGTCAACAAAGCAGCAGAAAGTTGCAAACACAAAGTCAGCTGTCACTTTGACCACTTACTTTCTTCACGTGGAATGATTGAGCATTCCCGATGCTGCTGTCACGGGACATTGTACTGCATCAGTATATGATAAGCCAAACTATTGTGCCACCAGCTTTTCGTTAACCAAATTAATTTATACGTAGGGAAACAAATCGGAGTCCTACCTTCATCAAAGACCACCATTATTAATAATCCTTCTCCGCAGTGCTCATCGTCTTTGTCCAGCTATTGTTGCTTTATTTGTTTGCACATGACAGCCATTCTTCAATCGCATCATTAGGCAGTAAGGTGAACTAATCATTTGCAAGAGCAGAGTAGACAAAGGTGAAACCAGAGACTATCATCATACATCATGGGAGAGGGGAAAGTCACATCACCTCAATGTTTATAGAGAAGTAAATGCACACGTAAGAGCCAAGTGGTATCAGCGCAGATTTTACCCTCATAAGTGAAAGTGCCCTTAAAGCCTACAAAGGAAATGTGTTGTCACACTCAACAATGCCAGTGTTGTTATCATCATGCACCAGCATGTGCGCCTTGCATGTGTGCATCTTTGTCATGGGTTTCTGATGGGAAATTTTTAAGACTGCAAGTTTAGGATTGGAGTCAGGGTTGCATCAGCTGCTATCATCGCAAGTGTTTGTGGGGCATGGAACTCCCATGCTGGGCAACAGGTTGGTGCTGTGTTGGAACTCTGATGTGCTAAGCCAGTGGCAGTCACCGCAGCTGAGAGTGATCTCGTGAGAGACGCTTGCAAGGTAAAAAAAAAAGCGCAACAAAATAAGTCCTAATCTGCAATTAGTGTTCAGGACCCTATCTGGCCCAATCGTCACATCGTGGTTGAAACTGCATGGTCTACATTCCTTCAGCAGCTAAGTTAACTTACAATCGACTAAGTAAGAAAGTGAACAAAGTTATATCAAATCAAATCAAATTTTATTTATATAGCGCTATATCATAACAAAGTTATCTCATAGCACTTGTAAATATAGAGCAAGTTCAAGCCAACTCTATATCTACAGACCCAACAATTC
>JAVQJF010052871.1:0-15198 GCA_036023855.1 Gadopsis marmoratus | reverse complement strand
GAGAGAGAGAGAGAGAGAGACAGACACGTGTTGTCCTGGTCCTGTCAGTTGACACCTGAGTCTTGTTCCCGTCTGCAGCGTCAGGAATGACACGGAGCCAGTTTGGTCTGTTCCGGGGTGTATTGTTGTATATATATATATATATAAATATTTATTTCAATCACTGCCTGTTGATCTCCAGATGTAGACGGTGCTGCCACACGATCAGCTACCGGACATGATGACAAAGGTTTCAGGTGTCTTATTCTTAAGATCAGGACTCGAGGAAACACACGAGCAACCTTCTGTTCTGACCTGCGGGGAAGGAGTTTGGTGTGTATGCACTTTTTATATGTGTGTGTGTGTGTGTGTGTACATCCTATATGTGTGTGTACATCCTATATATGTGTGTGTGTGTGTGTAAGCACACGCAGACTTCAGCTCGCACCTCTTCTTACTCTGGAACTCGAACCTTTTTCTTACATTACTTTGTTTTCCTGTTTTGAAATCTCAGCTGTCGAGTCTCTTCTTCTCATGTTCCGTCTGTGTGTCTGGTTTGTGTAAAGGAGGATGAACAGAACAAAAGTACATTTCACCCTGATGTTAACGTGTAACGTCAACCACCAGAATATTTACATCAAACCTTTTGCGCTTCGGGTTTAGTGGTAAAACATTTCCACCAGTTGTGGTTAAACAGCTTGAAGCAGCAGAGCGAGTGAAATATACAGGACAGCATCTAGAAATAACACGTCTGAGAGCAAAGAACAGCCACAATCGTTTAAATGCAGTTGAATACCCGAGTTCACCACTGAGCACTTAACACTGAGACTGAGAGCATTGAAACAATTGTGGTTTGAATTTCTTGGGAGACAAATCTGAATATGTGAACCCTAAACAATGACTCAAAATCAGGTTGAACTACGGACGTCAAAGATGGAAATTCAAACCACAAATGATTCAATGGATTCAGAACCTCTTGGCATTTCCTTGCTTCCATACGTTTGTTGCGGAAAAACAGAATCAGTCTTTTGTCCTCCTGCAGGTGATGGGTGGCTCTTCCTCTAAAAGAACCTTTATTTGGCAAAAGAAGAAGAAGAAGTCGCCTCTGAACAAAGCCTGGAGTCAGCTGAGGGGGGCACTGCCTGACGAGAAAGGCAAGAAGAAGAAGAAGAAGAAGAAGAAGAAGAAGAAGGCGAAGGCAAAGGAGAAGGAGAAGGAGAGGGTTCTGTCTCTGAATAAACTGAACCTGGGTAACCTGAGGGAGAAGCATTCCCAGAACAGAGCCCCACCGACGACAGACAATAAACAGCCGAGGATGCTGAAGAGATTCTCCCTCGGCAACGCGAGGGCGGAGTCGACACCGACTGCTTCGCCGGTCAGGAAGGAGGAGACCAGGGGGCTGGGGAAAGTGGGAGAGCAGATAAAGAGGAAACTTTCTCAAGAACCCAAGAAAGGGCTTGGTCCTTAAAGAGGCTGCGACTCTGCAGCAGGATCCAAAGCAAAAATGGACAATTGAGCGAGAGAGAGAGAGAGAGAAAGGAACCTTTTGGATTTGGCAGGAAGGCAACACGAAGGATGCCAGTAAGGAAACACAGGCCAGAGGGGAGTCCGAGGGAAAGTGTTTTCAAAGCTTGTAATGGCGTCTGTCAGTTACCGAGGACAGATTATTATGGCTGGAAAGGAGACACAGCGTTACATTCCTGTCAACTTCTTGGTGCGAGACTTGCTCTTTTAACATAAAAGCAGCTGCGTCTCTCATTTGTCCTGCGTGTTCAGTCACGCTTTGCAAAAATAAAAAGGTTCATTTGAAAGTGTAATTAAAAAAAACGTCTGGATTTTATTCTAAAAAAGACAAAAACAACAACAAGCGCGACGTCTCTTTTCTTGTTCGAGTTGCCGCCGAAGGCAAATCTGCTTAAGTGCACCAAACACTGTACATAATATCTACAATTATAATGTGATCATAAATAAAAGTTTTACATGACAAGCAATTTAAAAAAAAAAGTATTGTGTGCGTCAAGCAGCGAGACAATTTACATGATGCAAACACCACAGTGTTAGTTAGCAGCACACAGTGACCGAAAATAAAACCATGAGGAAGTTACAGCTTACAGCCACTGGTTATAGCTGCAAAAATAATCTTTTTTTTTTTACGATGAGTCTATAACCACACCTGCGTTAAGGCGCAAACATTACATCCATTACGTTGCACGTCAGCATGTTCACTTCGTAGGATTTACAGAAAAGCTGTGTCGTGACATGACACCAGGAGATTTGTGTCTCTTCTACTTTGCCAACGGTAGAAAACGTCACGCGACGTGCACGTCGCACACCGAAATTATCCCGAGTAAAAGTTCTAAATACCCTATGAAACATAAACCCAAGACGATGATTCCGATTGGTTAAGGAACAAGTGGGGAGAGGGTTTTGGGGGCCACCTTCTACAGGAAAACTTCAGAAAGTGAGTTATGCATTCTAAACAGGGCTTTATTGTTTTTAATGATTTAGTTATGCTGTTTGACCAGTAACAAGCCATTAATAAGAATAATCTAGGAGTTGCCAGGTTGGTTGGCGTTCATCCTTTTCCAGCATCTTTTTGCTTTTAGCTCCTTAATGAAAAGAAAAGAAAAAAGAAAAAAAGCCCGCCGATAAAAACTGTCATAGCTCACACAAGTTGCACAAAGTGATGGCAATAATAAACCGGGTTTGTGCGGTTTGTTTTAGGAGTAAACGTCAAGCATTTTCAAGGTACCTAAACCAAAAATGTCCAGACTCTCGCGCAACCCAGAACCAAAGGTGCATCGACTCAGGGCAACCAGGAGGACAAGGCAGGCAAGTAAATATTAAGTTGTTAGAACATGGATTTTGGCCTGCCAGTGGCCAAGCCGTCCACACGAGGCTTAAAGAGCAACATTTTTCACAAGCTGCTGCTGCCAATAGCCTGCGACTGATCAATACAACTTTGGTTCTTTACTAACCATTAACAAAACCATTAGTTGCAACTTAAAACCCTTTAAGTCCAGTAGCGATTGGAACAGGTTTCCTCCGCCAGCTTCAGCGGCCCTCGACTGCAACCCCTCTCTTTAGGCGTAGGCGAGCCCTGGCAACCGCAGATTTCCTGCGATTCCAAGTTGCCAGTTTGTGCGTTTATTTACTACACCTAGCTAAACCCAATGCGGTCTAATACAACAATTCTCTTCATGAAGGTCAGAATGTTTTAGCGAGGCGCCGATTCAACTGTACGGTTACTTTGGAGGCCGTAGCTGGTTGTACCGCGTTACACCGATGGGCGTTTCTATTATTTTGCCCATCGCCTTTTATATCAATGAGGCTACGTAAACAGAATCACCTGTCTGTATGATGAAAAGACCGTTTCAACACCAAACGGAACGTTACAACCTTCATGAAGGGAGGGTTTAATTGGCTTTAGCTTGGCGTACCCAAAACAAACTCGCACACATTAACCCATCATGAGGATATTAACTAAAGCCATTTGTGGCAGAACCCATTACGTCTATAACTTGATGTCACTGCTTTGTGATACATTTTCAGTCTTTTCTTCTGCCGACTGTCAAGTTCAGAAAACTGGCACTTTATTTAGGTCTCAACAGGAAATGAGCCCCCCCACATGTTGTTTAAATGACCCAGTGATGGCAGGTTTGCCTCCTTATGTCTGCTGAAGGTCCGGTGAATCACCATCATCTGCTGGCAGTAGAGGTGAAAATCCAATTTGTTTTAAAAATGACTAAAGAGTCTGCCGGCTGAGGGGAAAAAAAAAAACAAAAAAACCCAGAACAGGCCTCGTTGACGTGAGCGTACACAGATCGGTGGAGTTCAGCATCAAGAAGGGTGTGTTGAAAGTCTATCGTGGTTTGAGTCAGTTCCACTGTTCTGAAGCGGCGGGCATGTCTTCAGAGCCTCCGCGGATGAGAAGCGTCCCGTTGCTCCTCCCCAACGGCTCGCCGATACGAGACTTACAGGTCTACAGACAAGAGGTGGAGAGACAGATGAGAATGTGAGGCGCGAGTTAGAATGAGGTAAGGAGTCAGGTGAGGGGATTAGGTGCAGCAGAAGGCAACAGGAAGTGAAAGAGAATGAACAGAAAACAGGGTTAGTCGTGTCCAAACTAGCAAAACGAGCTGAGAGAGGCGCACGTGAATAACCATGTCTATCCCTGACACGAGTATCTCCACACAGTCTGACGTGAGTCCGACGGTAAAAACGTCACCGAGTGTCACAAAGAACCCGCGGTGGAAGAGTGGACGAAGCCAGCAGACAGACAGGACAAATCACAGATGTAGACAGATGTATGCATTTATTCATATTAGGCGTACAAAAATAAACCCTAAATAATATGAAAATGTTTCTGAACTGTCCAAACCAACAGTTAGCCTACTATAACATGAAATTGAGTATCAACAAGTTTGATTTACAAAAGAATATAGTTTGAATATACAGTTATCCCTTTAATAGCTCCCTGTAATGAATGGCAGTCTCCTTAAGAGCGCTTAATGATTTGCTATATCCACAAATGTCCGACTTCCTTTTAATTGCGCGAGTCACCGCATCTTTTTCAAATATACCGAGAGAGCAGATGCAGATTAGTTCCGAACCGCCCCGCTTTATCAGTCTTCCTTTCTGATCTCAATATATCTAACAAAACAGAAAAACCCACACAAAAACACATTTCTGAGAATCAGACACACACACTTCCTGCAGAAACAGGCTGCGTGCGTGCGAGCGTGCGTGTGTGTGTGCGAGAGAACGACATGCCTCCAACACACACACATGCCAGCGCAACAAGTCAGAGGAAATGTGGCAAGGAGCACGACCCGCTCCAACCACAAGCACACATCTGGACTGGTTTAAGGCTGTACAACACACAGACACACACACACACATTAGCAAACAGCACAGAAAACATAAAAATGTTGTGCTCCCTATAAAACTAATAAGTAACAGGGCAATTCCCGGCACTTGTGCAATTGCAAAAAAAAAGAAACCGGTTTGTAGTGCGACGCAGTGCGACCGTTAGGGCGCCGCTTTATGGGACCTGAGGAGTTTGATCTTGGTCGCTCCTTGATGTTTGGCCTCACGGGAAGTTTGACATCTTGCCTGCACGAATGCAACACATACGCAGGGAATGATATTTGCGTCTCATTTCTCAGCGCCCGGTGGGACACGCGTTGAGCACGAAAGATTATGTCTGCACGCACACAAATTGGATTTTTTTTTGTGGAGAAATTGCGGTGCCACTCTGCAAAAGGTCGAGCGAGTGCGCAGGCAACGGAGGGGGCAAATAGGCAAAACTGTGAGAGCTTATTATTGACAGCAAACACGTTCTCTAAATAAATGATTCTTTTAGCAATAATTTCACTGCATAATAACGTTGTGTGCATCCTGTGCCCAGAACTGAGACACAAATACGATTCCGTACATGGGACGGCAGATGCCTGTAACCACAGTCCAGGAAACACTTCTCTTTACAGGCCTAAAATCTATCAGAATGTCGTTTACTTCCATTTTTCAGTTTCTGCGTGCAGCTCAGGGGAGCAAACGTGTGTCATGGCCACCCAGCTTCAACAGGAACAACGTTTAGCGTTTAAGTCGAATTAATCGATCGACGCTTCTTAAATGTGAGGATATGATGCTTTTTCTCTGTCGTTTGTGACAGTAAATGAAGAGTCTCTGTTGTGTCCAAACAACAGTCCAAAACCCAAACAAGTTCAAGACGTCTCTTTGGGCTCTGGGAAATGGCAATTAGCATTATTTTCACATTTTATAGACGATTAATCGTAGAAATACGTCGGCAGATTAAAATCAATAATGCACCACACTTGACATCCATCTGCCGGCAATAAATTGTTGACGTTGATGCAAAATGCAGGCCTCACCCACCCGCAGCCCGAGCAATAAAACAGTTTCATAACAGGCTAATCTTTCTATCTATTCAGCAAAAAAGATTTGCTTCTGCTCCTTATATTATATATTTTAAGCTCAACATCTTTGGGTGACTGACAAAACGCAATAAGGCTGTGGGAATACCATTACCTTAATATTGTTACCTTAATTATGGACACATTAAATCAACAATAAAAAAAAATTAAATGGAGAACATAGTTGCAGTCCTACCATTCCTCTGTCTTTAGGCCTGCAACAAGATTTCAAATGCTTTCTGCTGCTGCTCAGCCATGTTCCGCTTTCTCTTCCTCCACCACCACTTCTCTCCTTTTTTCTGCTTTAACCTCCATCGACTGCAAATACAAATAAGTTTAAAAAAGAAGCCTTGGGACGTACACGAGTAACCAGGGAGACGTACAGCTCTGGAAAAACTTAAGAGACCACTCTAAATGTTCCAAAGTTCACTTCACTCGCAACACAAACCTACAAATAGTAAAGTCAGAGGACTCATCGTTTTGCAGTGGTCTCTTAATGTCTTTTCCCCCAGAGCTGTACATTTCATTCAAAATGGCAGATTTTGCAGAGGGGTGACGAGTTCACAGCTGCTGTATGCAGGTGACTCCTCGCTGAACTTTTAAACTGAAACAGCAGTCTGGCAGGCTCTTGGTGTTCCTGCTGGACGAACATCACGTGTAGAAAAATGTTGCCTTTTCTTAAGAAAGTGTCACGTCCCCACGTATGACACATGTAACACCATGCCAGCTTTCATGCTGCTGACAGGACACTGCCTGTCATGAGAATCGCCCAGTGCGATAGGTGTTTGGTTTGAAGTATGAAACATGAACTGCGAGACGGAAACACAAATCAAGAAACTATAGCTTAGACCGTTTCAGACAATAGATGGGAGGCGTGAGAACAGCAGAACAGAACAGCAATCTATAAAAAGATGTGCTTCACTGTAGCGGCGGTGCCAATGCACATCAAGGTATTTTGCATTTCTTGTGCATGTTAACCACAGGTTCAGTGTTAATAATGTATTGTGGGCTTACAGAATCTCCTATCGTGCATTTAGGCAGCACAGGGTTCAACAACGGCTGCAACATTCAAGAGGTGCCGCACGTACACACAAACACCGAGCGGCTACAAAGCAGAAAAGCGTGTTATATTTCGGTCAAAGCAGCGGCTTAACGCTGGGCAGACAAAGAGGTTCGACTGTAAATGCCTTCACAGTTTTGCTGCGTATGAATTTTAGTGCACAAACCAGTCACTTTCAAAAGAATAAATCACCACATTCGCATCTAATTATGAATCAGCATTGTCAATAGATTGCAAACATTAACCATCAGGTGCAATCCTCTTTGACCTGTAAGGTTCATTTGTGTTTTTAACGATTTTCATCTAAACCTATTTTTAAAACTGGATTTCCCGTCCTTGTGCATCCAGAATGAGCTGCTAAAAAAAATAATAAAAAATAGCTGCAGCTCCTTTTTAAACACACATCCCATTGTTGTCCCAATTTCATTCGATACATTACAACTGATATTTCTACAACAACAGCCACTTTAGGTGGGTTTAAAAAGATAAAGACCTGCTAAGATACAGAGTGATTCTGTTGAATTGTTTGGTTAAATCTGTTTGGCACCTGGATGTTTTTACTTTTTGTTGTAAATGTAACGTGGTCAAGTCAAAGCTGTCAGTTTGTCATTGCATAGCAGTGGAACTGTTTGTCGTGTTTCTGCTCGTCGTGGTCGTACTGTCTGTGGTAGGTCTCAGTGGTCTATTTTTAACCGCCCTTAGTGCGAGTGGTTGTGTTTGGTATTGCCGTCGTCGGCTCCGTTGGTCTCGGACAGTACCTCGTGCTCCATGGTGTTAAAGTGAACTCCAGAGTTGCCCTTATTGCTGCCGCCCATACAGAACAGGCAGGACAGGATCTCCTTGAAGGTACTCCTCATGTCTTTGTCCCTGTAGGAGTAGATGATGGCATTGGCGAAGGAGTTGCACTCGGCCAGCACCAGGAAGTACTTCTCGACTCTCAGAACACCGTCCGTGGCACATTTCAGGCCGTCGAGCAGCAGCACCACCAGGCCCGGCGTCCAGCAGAGCACAAAACAGCCTGGGGGGGGAAATCAAGGGCACATAAGGTTGTTAAAAAAACTTAAAAAAAAAAATAATGGCAGACAAAATAGGAGGAAAGAAAATAAACGGAATGAAATGAAGAACGAGTTGTAACGAATGAGAGAGTAGGGGGATAGATAGCTAAGGGAGAAAGGGAATGCACTGTGAATTCCTCTCTGGACAATGCAAACAGTTTAGTCTGTATGATCAGATTTCGTTATCATAATACTCAATTACGCAGTTCAGGAATACATTTCGTGCATTCGCAACATTCCACACCAATACACAAACACAAGCTATAGATGGAAATGTGAAAAACACATTTCACACACTTCGTGGCGTCATATGGGCGAGATCGAAGCCGTTTTCTGTGACAGTAACTGCACTACGCCGCTCCCTGTCAGAGCACGCTCAGGGTTTTCCTCGCCCTCCTCGCATGCCAGAGGCGCCGAATCCTGGCTGCTGAGCGACGGGAGACAGACGCGTTAAATCTATCTGTTTTTAAAGACATCAAGGAATTTAATCGAAAGATGGAATTGCGAGGAAAAGGAGGAGCAGGGGGAGGCTGGGAAAGGGCAGAGGGGGCACAGCCAGAGGAATGGGGGGGGGGGATAGTGGTGTATAACAAGTACAGACAAGCTGCATGCCAGCCTGGGTGTATCTGTCCTTTTATTCTGAGAAGATTCAGGCAAGCGTTTAACTGAAAACAGCACGGCCTCTTGAGTAACATACAAGTAATGTAAGATGAGTAATGTGACTCATATCTGGAAAATTTTAAATAAATTTTTTTTTTTTAAAAGGCGCCAAAAATGTGCAGATCACCAAATTACACCCAAATCAAAGAAAGTAAAATAGACTCCCTCACATTCTTTAAGGCTATCAGAATAAGTGATATTACACAGTATATGCATCCACCGATGATGACTGGGAGATGTGGTTGGTGTTTCTTCGTTTTTTGAGAGCGAGGGACAGCAAAAGCAGTAGAGAGAGAAGAGGAGGACATGCAGCAAGGACTCGGCCTCGATATGTGGTACGCAGTCTACCAGGTGAACCAACCCTGTGCCATTACCACATAACTATTTTGTTGTGTGTCGTGTTTGCCGATGCTAACGTGTGCACACGCGAAAGACATTGTTTTCCTGGAGCAGCTATTTCCACAGACGCAGAATCCTTTCCTTTACCCTTGTTACACTGGGCGAGGCGCTCCCATTTAATGACATTGCTCAACTGCAAGGTGAAACAACGCTGACTTGCTGTTCTGTACGAACGCACACTGAGGACAACCACGCCGTGCTCAGCTGTTTGCACGTGTAGTGGATTACAGGGTCAGCGTAAAGTCGTGCTGGTATATTTACCAAACATACTGACGCGACTTAAATTAGGTTGGTGAGCGATTCTTAACGCGAGTTTCAGTCACAGACTGTATATAAAGATGGACGACGCATCTCCACTTCCTCCTGATGAACAAAAAATTTAGCAAGATGGGCGCTGCCATCTTGCACTTTTGACATCATTTGGAACCAGAATCTGCACAGTAGTGATCCACGAGGTCCCGCCCATACACCCGCCTGAACCAGTCGGGAGCACACTCGGTTGTCAATCATGACGTGACATTTCATGGCATCAAATAACCAAACTTATCAGAGAAATTAACACGCAAACATATATCAGCACGAGAAGAACTACCTATAAATAACAGGAAACATTTTTTCAGTTTGGCCCATCTCCTTCCGCTAACATGAAGGGGGCAGGATTTAAAACCTGCCACCAGCCACCAAATGTTTTGGCTTCACTTTTGAGGAGCTGCCATGTCGTCTCTCTTTATCAACAGTCTATGGTTTCAGCATGTTTCTGGCTTATTGCCCAGCCCTGGATCTGTATAACAACTGTGTGTGAGACGTTGATGAACAGATGCAGAAGCCTTGATATTAAAGGGCGCCACAATAAAGCAAGAGCTTATTTTGGCCCACAAAAACCTCACCCAGGATCACGGAGACGGTCTTCATGAGGTTGAACACCGTGTCCTTGTGTCTCATCTGGGAGGTGTGCTGCGACATCTGCTGGCTCTTGTGCCTCACGTAGATGAAGATCCGCGTGTAGACGGCCACCATGATGGAGAAGGTCAGCAGGTTGAGAACGGCCCAGAACACCAGGTAGCTGCGGCTGTACATCGGCGCCATGGTGGAGCAGTGCTCCAGATCGCACAAGCAGTGCCAGCCCATTGTGGGAATCAGGCCCATGACTATGGACACCAGCCAGATGAACAGTATGATGACGAAAACTCGCCGGGTGCTCATCTTACTGTGCAGCTGCATTTGGAAGATGGTTTGGTGACGCTCCACGGCCACAGCCAGGAGGTTGAGGACCGAAGCCGTCAGGCTGGTGTCGATCAGCCCCTGCCGCACAAACCACTGCTGCTTAGACAGATGACTGGTCCAGGGACCCGTATGCAACATCAAGTGGAAGTAGGAGACACCTGGGAAGAGGAAAGTGAGGGTTTAATATCAGAGAAGACCTTTACCTACAAGGCACTTGTACACTACTGCATATAGTGTTTCTAAGGAGATTGTTTTCCTACATACGAGACTAGGACAAACTCCTGAATCCCTGTTTCGTGTCTTTGCATTTAATACGAGGTTGTTCTAAATAATGAGCCAATTTCAGCACAGCTCCTGGGTATCTACAGGATCAGTGCAAGCTCATCTGAAAAAGCAGGTTAATAGTATTCACCGACAGTCCAAAGACGAGGCCATGTCTAACTAAACTTAACTTAGGTTTTTTGGCTTGTATTTACAAGACGGTCAATTTCACATATTACTAAAAAAAAAAAAAACACTACATCCTGATGTGAACATAATTTAGAGTGGATAGGAAAGCAATATTTGTTGTTAATGTAATATGTAGTACAGGGTTCATACAGAGTAAAATAAATTCAAGCACTTTCAAGGCATCTAAACCAGAAAATGTCCAGACTCTCGAAGCCTTTATCATCACATCTAAATTGTTATATATGGTGATGATGAAACAGTAGATTATGTTGAAAATCAAGCATTTTTCAAGGGGTATATTTGAATTCAGCCATAGTCGTAACCTTGAAAACATAAAGGTTAAAATCAAAATCAAGCACTTTCCAAGCCTTCGTACGAACCCTGGCAGTCCTAGTTGTTAGAATAAGAGCAGCACATGAAGTAAAACATTTGTACCTGAGAAGACGTCTGCCACAGCCAGGTTACCCAACAGGTAGTAGATGGGAAAGTGAAAGCGTCTGTTTTTTAAAATGGCGGCGATGACCAAGAGGTTGGAAAAGATGACAATGAAGCAGACCGCCATGCCCAGACTGACAATCACATAGTCACGTTCGCTCCAGTAGTTGCTGATGTTCTTGCCGCTCTTCTCGTAGAAGAATCTGACGGTCCGATTGTAGTAGCATCCCTCCGTGTCTTCGGTCGATGTATCCATGGCGAGATGTGCGGTGGATGCGGGTTCAGAGAAGAGCTGACGGTGAGGACGGAGGGCAGAGCGGCGTTGCAGGCAGGAGGCAGAGGGGAAGGTCTAGGGCGCCATTCAGACTCGCCCTCTCTTTTGCGTTGGAGATCTGAATGCCATCAGCTGGACAGGTGAGGACCGGAGGGATCCAGCCTGGAGTCCGAGGCCTTCACTGTACGGCTGCCTGGGAACAACTGGTCTTCAAACTGTGGACAAATTAAATATGAGCGTAAAACAACAACGCATGACTTCATTCCACGTGCACGTGCTGAACTACCAACATTATGAATCAACCTAAATTTGTGCTCAATGCAATTGCCAATAAATAAATGATCGGTAATTGCCACAACATCCAGAAGAATAACCAGCCAGCCAATCGGCCTGCAGTCAAGTTCAGAGGCCCAGAACAGTCACACAAGATAGTTAAGCAGGACTAACATACCATGAACCATATGGCTCAACTATATGGTCGAAATCATCATCACAATATTATTTAGGATTAGTTCCGTCACTCTTTAGGATGTTAAAAGTGTGCAGCTTGTCATTGTCTCCCATTACAGAAAATTGATTATCTTTGGGTTTTAGACGAATTGCTCAAATTTAAACGACACCACGTCGGGCTCTAAGTTTTCACGCTTTTAAAATCAAGTGACTGCGCTTGAGGCTGATAACAATTACATGGAATTATCATGTAGTGCAAGTGAGCCAACACGTAAAGTCACCCGCCTCCGAAAAATGTGCTGTGCTGTTTGCCACTTCCCTTGACTTTTGACCTTTACTGTGCAGTTCTGACACTCCAAGTTGTTTCCACGTTCATCTGCTGACGAGGGCAAGTTCCTCCCTCCTATATGCAACATTACTGTCGTTGCAATGTGGAAACACCATGTAACAGCATACCATGAAACTGATGTTAAATCACTGAGGCCTTTCAAAGCCCCGCGCTGGAAAAAGATGCATCATGTGTTCCAAGAATGAACTCTGTGAACTTTTGTACCCCAATGGCCTAAACACACGCAGGGACCAATTTTAAAACCCAGTTTTTGCCCTACGTGGATAAATATAGCAAATACAGCCTCACAAAGCTGAACGTGCTAAAAAAAAAGTTAAATCGCCGTGATCCAGAAAATCTTGATCAGCAGCTAAAGCAGTCGTCAACATAATCATCTTACTACTGAGCTCAACGACCGCCTATCTACACAGGCTGACAGGAACACGGGATGGCTTTCTGACTGCGACGCCCTAATGAAAGCTAACCACAGCTCAGGGAAGATCACAGCCTCCACTTCCAAGTGCTGTCAACAACAATGTCCTTTATTTACAGTAAATTTGTACGGGCCGCGTGGTGCATTTCGAGTCAGCAACACTGCCTCACACATTCTCGCACAGCACCGTCGGCTCCAACTTCAACCCTCTCAACAATGGGAGCAGCTCCCGGCAGCAGAGACACGCCTCACAATTACACAACCCAGCCATGTAAATCAATCTCAATCCAAATACGCACACACAGACGGAGGGAGCCTCAGCGAGCCACGTTCCTACCAAGGGTGTGTGCGTGGAGGGAGATGCCCAATCCAAAAACAGAAAAACGTGAAGAGAGAGTGAGAGCAGTTTCGGGAAAATTAATACAAAAGTGTAGGTAGAGAACGTGAAAGGAGTAGAATAAAGCGGATGTGGTGGGCAAATGTATGCCTTTGTGGCTGACACAACACGTACTCTGCCTCGTGTGTTGACAGGAAGTACTGAGAGGTGCCCCCATTTGTCTTGCATGCCCCTGTTGGAGACATGCGTCATCAGTCAACTACTGGCACTACAGTTGATCTTTGACCCTTCAGATAAAAGGTCACGTGCACACAGATGCTCCGCTTCCTGCCGACATCACAGGACATACCGATGAGCTCTCCTCGCTGCCTTACTTTACAATTGTCTTTGTTTTATGGTTACCATCATTATCTTGTGTCTCAGCTCTGCACCTTTTCCATGCAGCAAACATGCAGAATCAGCTCAAGGGAAACACACACAGGAAGTGTCAGGAGAAGAAAAATCCCCAAAACAAAGCCCGCTCACCTGTGGCAGGTTAATCTCTATAAACAGATATCTGCATATGAATACAGAATCTGTAGGCAACATGTAGGTTCTTAGCAGTGATTATTTCACACAATCACATTTGCTTGGCCTCTCGTTTGGAGTGCATAAGAGACGGAACGGATTGGATGAAATGCAATCTCGGAATCTACTGGGTATCATCGGATGACGATATAGCTTTTTTTTTAATAATCTCTCTCGTAACCCTAGAGGTCAGCTTTTTAAAAATGTATCTGCTTTTAAGTTGTCATGAGAAGATAGCCGAACACAATGACCAGCACGCGGAAAAGGAAGTCACGACTCAGATATCTGTTGTTCAGATATCCGCTGGCTACGCCGGAGGTCCAGTAACATTGGCCGTTGCCCCCAGAGGCTGAACCATGATCAGATGGGTTCCAGAGATTGGTGGCAGCTTGACTAGGGATGCATCACGTTGAACTTCTCTCCCGATACCGGTTCCAATACCTCATCTGAGGACATCTCACTTGAGTATGAATCTGAAGACAAGTTTGAAAATGAAAAGAAATCCGGGGGTTTTGAGCTCATCACATTCACCTCATCTACTGTATCTCGACTTGACAACGTTCAGGCTGATCGACAGCAGACCATGTCTGTTGCACGCGCTGGTTAACAGAATCTCAATATTTAGCTGACTAGACACCACTCTCATGTCTATATGGTCAACATCAAGCTACAGCCAGCAGTCGGTTAGCTTCGCTAAGCATAAAGACTGAACACTAGTCTGGCTTTGCCTACCAGCACCTAAAGCTCACTATCAACCAGGGGAGACTCCTGGAAGTTCCTGGTTGCAGCCAAGAAAAAGTCCAGCACACGGTCCCAAATAAAATGATGAATCGACACTTTTTGAACGGATTAAACAAATTAGATTTCTTTATACCGTTTATCATAAAAACGGACACAGCCAGGCTAGTTGTTTCCCCCCCGTTTCAAGTCTTTGTGCTAAGCTAAGCCATCTGTATGTAGCCTTAAATTTAGCTTACAC
Organism: Gadopsis marmoratus; assembly: GCA_036023855.1. Taxonomy (NCBI): domain Eukaryota; kingdom Metazoa; phylum Chordata; class Actinopteri; order Centrarchiformes; family Percichthyidae; genus Gadopsis; species Gadopsis marmoratus. Next base: position 632 of record JAVQJF010052871.1, on the reverse strand, counting down.
ACATGAGAGTGGTATCAGAATGAATGTCTAATTATAGCATTTCCAGCATAGCTTAAAACTTTGGGTACGTCCCTGAACGTGGCCTCATTGTGTTGGAGCTGTGTGTCCTTTCCAAAAGAAACAAAGTATTTGCTTCCCTGACTCCGGACACCAAGTTCACTGCGGTGCTTTCACTCTGTGTGGCTCTAAGCGACTGCATTGTGTGTGTTCATGCATCGTATGTCTGTGCGTGAATGGACGGGGCTGAATCAGTAAACACCCGTTTGAATGCAACCCGGCCATTACCAGAGCAGCCACACCCGAGTCTCTTCTTCGCCCTCTCGCTCTCTGAAAGTAGAGCCTTTGCACATAAAGTTTAGCCAGCAATTCTTTGCAGTGGGAAAGATTTACAACACACACACACACGTGAGCAAAACCAATACCGCAAGAGGCAGCGCTTGTGTGCGTTTGTGACCTCTAATTCCAGGTAAAAATGGAAATGGAAACTCGGATATCTCTGTCGCTCATGCACACTGGTTGTGACCAAAAGAAAATATTATGTTTGTTTGTATATATATATATATATATATATATATATATATATATATATATGAATCTCATAAAGTGTTTGTGGGAACATTATAAAAAAAACA